>JAAEAF010002646.1:0-69691 GCA_011037195.1 Triatoma infestans | reverse complement strand
GCAGCGATGAATTGTCTGGCGTAGCGAGAGCGCAGCGAGAGTATCCAATACCGTGAGCGGATGGAAGGCAGCACGGTATTGGGGCCGGAGTGCAGAAGAGCCAGATGATAATGCGAGCAGAGCAAGGACGACACATGCGCCTGTTTAGGCAATAGTAAGGGGTGTTTGGAATGAAACTGGAGCGAGGAGTTGGTGAGTCGGCCGCCCACCCTGACAAGCCCGTCTCGATCCAAAAATGGAGACAAGCTGGCGAGTGAGGAGCGAACAACCACGCCCGCACGAAGGTTACGAATTAGCTCGACAAAATAATGAGCCTGCGTGAGGCGAATGATCGCAAGTTCGGCATGTTCGAGCGCCGAAGGAGACAACGGGACGAGAGTGGAACCACGTTCCGACGGGGTTCTGCGAGAGTTGACTTGGAAACGGTTTAGCCAGGCGAAGATGCGCCTGAGCTTGACCCACGAAGCGAAGCGTTGGATGTGGCAGAGAAGATCGTTGGATGGGGATGAAGCAGTCACCATACATTGTGAGGAAGAGACCTCGGCTGGCTCGCAATTTGATGAGGAGCCCACAAAGGGAGGAGGCCACTCGTGTAGCGGGGAAGTCAGGAACTCAGGACCATGCCGCCATAGCCGCTGATTGTCGGCTTTCATAAAGTTGTGAGGGCTTATCGCACGGGTGGACAAGTCAGAGGGGTTCTGGGCTGTTGGGACATGTGCCCATTGAGCCTGGGGAACTAGCTCATGTATGAGGGCGACTCGGTTCGCCACGAAGGTATTGAGTAGATGAGGTGGGGTGTTTATCCAATGTAGGACATCCAGCGAGTCTGAAAAGAGGGGTGGTCGAGAAGAGGAACGCATGAACTCTGAGCTGCGTAAAGAAGTAAACAACCGACTTAACAACACAGCCGCGCATAACTCCAGCCGAGGGATGGTGAGAACCTTCAGCGGCGCCACCCGAGATTTAGAAACCCATAGGGTAGGGTACACATGATTACTGTCCCGGAAGAGGATGTATAGTGAAGCCGCGTAGGCTTGAGCGGAGGCGTCACAGAAACCCACTATGTCCCGGCGAGCGGAAGCAGAGTGGGGGATGTGACGGGGAATGCTGAAGTTAGTGATGAGTGGTAACTGCTGAACCAGCGTTGCAGCAGAGGCATGGAGGGGCACAGGGAGGAGCTCGTCCCAGGGTAACTGCGCAAGCCACAGTTGCTGGAGCAGGATCTTTAAGGTCGTAGTAATTGGGGCTAGATACCCCAAGGGGTCAAACACGCGCGCTATGTAGCACAAGAGGGTGCGCTTTGTGATGTCTCCCTCAAAAGGAGACAGAGAGAACCGAAACACATCGGTACTGGGATCCCACAGGATGCCCAGAATCGGAACCGCGTGTTCGTTCGCGTCGAAGGGAAGGGCACAACATTCAGGATTCTCCTGCCATTTTGCTAGGAGAGCGGGTGAACTAGAGGCCCACTTCTTTAAAATAAAACCGCCTTTCAAGAGTAGTTCTTCTAGTTGCTGGCGAAGCATTTGGGCTGTGGCGATGTCTGGGGCACCAGCGATAACGTCATCCACGTAGGTGCATTCCCTCAGAGCCCGAGAGGCAAGAGGAAAGGCTGCACCTTCATCGTCGACTAATTGCAGCAAAACGCGTTGCGCTAGAAAGGCGGAAGGCGTTAGGCCGTAGGTGACTGTGTTGAGTTCCATTTCCTTAATGACCGAACCGGGGGAGGGACGCCACACGATGTGCTGATGACACCGATCCTCCTGACGCACCAGTACCTGGCGGTACATTTTCTCAATGTCCGCCGATAACGCTACAGCGTTTAAGCGGAAAGAAAGTAAGATGGTTGAAATATCACGCTGAAGCTTAGGGCCGGCCAACATACAATCGTTCAATGACGTGGAGTGAAGATCCTTGGCAGAGGCATTGAAAACGACCCTGATCTTGCGGGTTTCGTTTTGACCTTTCGTGACCACATGATGCGGAATAATGTATTTCGACGAGGATATCGCGAAAGACATGTGTTGAAGATGGAGGTACTCCTTCATGAAGTCCTCATATTCCTTGTGGTGCGCAGGATGGCGGTGCAGCTTACGCTCCAAATTAATGAGTGAGGCTCTAGGGGGGAAGGCGTTAGCGGCCAGCGGCGGATAACCGCGCTTGAATGGTAAAGCGACCACATAACGCCCATCAGGGTTGCGGGTATGGGTTTCCCGGAAGTGCTGTTCAACCCAATCATTGTCGGGGTTGTTAACACGAGGAGAAGGAATTTCTTCTAGCTCCCAGAATCTTTGCAACTGATCAGCAAGGTCACAGGTAGCGTGCAACGAAGTTACGCGTGAGGGCGGATCATTGAGATTGAGCGCTCCTAGAATGACCCATCCGAAATGAGTAGAGATAGCGGAGAACCCATGGCTCGTGTCAACGGGAGCGTTGGCACACAACAGCAGAGGGAACACATCAGCTCCAAGCAGCAGGTCCACATGAGAGGGTGTACCGAGGGTGGGGTCGGCCAGCGGCAGATGCGCAAAGCGATCGAGAACTGATTTAGGCACAGGCCGTGCCGGTAATAGAGCGGCAATGGAAGGCAACACTAATGCTTGTATGAGCAATTGAAACCCATTGATGCGCGAATGTAACGCGAAATGGGCAATGCCAGAAGCGGCAACGGGGGAGTTACCGACCCCAGTAACTTGAGCGCGTGTGGGTGTTGACATGAGGCCTAAAAACTCGGCGCAAGGGCGAGTGATGGCCGAAATTTGGGAGCCGGGGTCAAGAACCGCACGAACTGTACGAGGGTGGCCGAATGAATCCAAAACTTGGGCATTGAGCGTGCCCAGCAATACTTGAGGAAGACGAGGACCGGTGGCACTGAAAAAGCAGGCTTGACCAGAAGTACCAGGGTTCGCGGGAGCAGCAGAAGCGACAGATGTTTGCACTTTCGGGACAGGCTGAGGGTTGGATGCGGGCGCCGGATCGGCATGTAGCAGTGAATGGTGTCGGTCTGAGCCGCATAGCCGACATACATTACGCGAGTTGCACTGCTGGCGCATGTGCGAGCCCAAGCAGTTAAAACATCTGCCATTGGCGCGAGCAACTTCGTATTTTTTTGCCAAGGAGAGTGATTGAAAATCCGGGCAAGTCGTCAATGCGTGTGCGGCCTTGCACAAACTGCAAGCGGGAATGGAAGCTTTCGACGGAGTTCCGCTTGGAGGATTCCTCCTAGTAACTGCGGAATTAACCATAAATACTCGCCGAGGCGGGGCTTTGAATTCTTTGGGGGGCGCGGGGAAACGCGTATTTACATGGTCAAGAGGTTGTAACTCTAATGTCTGGACCTGAGATACCACGAAGTCCATTAGCTGCTGGAAGGAAGGAATGCCCGTGGTGGCAATCCTGTCTTCAAATTTTTGAACCGTAACGCTGTCCAAATTACGGATGGCCAAAGAGAAGAGTAAGAAATCAGCAAGGTCGGGTAGAGCCATGGCCTGAAGGGCATTCACCGAATTTCGGTGGATATTGAGAAATTCCTTATAGCTGGCCAAAGAGGGGGAGGACATCTTCTTGAAACCCGAAAGGCGTGAGAAGTACATGGACGCTATCCTTCTAGGATTGGAGTAGCGAGCCTTGAGAGCCTGAAAGGCCACCGGGTAATTATCCTCGGTTATAGCGATGCCAGAAATTACCGAGGCTGCCTCGCCAGACAGAGCCGATTTGAGATATTGGAATTTCTGAACATCGGAGATGGTCATACACTGATGTACCAGAGACGTGAACAGGCTGAGGAATTCCGGCCATTGTTGAATGTCCCCGCTAAATGGAGGGATCCGGATCCTTTCTAGAGGATGGAACGGCTTACTGGAAGCGCCTTGAGGTGTTGGAGCGGGGGCAGAAGGAGTCGAGGGCTCCTGCTTCTTAAGAGTGAGAAAGTGCGCCTCTATATCGACCACCAGGTCAAGAAAGGCGTTCATTACCTGATTTATCTCCACCTGGTCCCTCTTCTCCAGAACGATATTGAGGTCCCGCAACTTCCCCTGAACGTCATCAAAGTTGAGGGAGAGGGGGCCCAATTTGGCCACATAAACTTGCAACCTGGCTAGCTGTGCGAGCTGGAATGTCTTCACTCTGTCATATATACCGGTAACCTGTGCGAAAATAGCATCACGCTCGGCCAAGAGCCGCTGAGCGGATTGCAGTACCTGAGTATAGCTCGAGGTAGATTCTCCTTTAACAGTGGGTTCTTTAGCCATGCCGAAGAGTAAAATAGACAGGCGTTGCGAGAATGAAGTCGCGAAATGCGAGAGTGAAAACGAAAATGGCCCAGAGAATTACAAAGAAGCAGAATTAAGAAATAGTTGAGATAGGGGTGAAGAGATTAACAGATTGAGAATGTGTAACTTCAACGAGTATAAAGACGCAAGAGTGCCGATTTATTACGGCAACAATAAATAAAAGGAAAAAAAAAGATAATTTAATAAACGGGATAGGAAGTGATTAACTATTACAAAAAAACAACGAAAGAATAAACAATTTAAAGAGCTTAGTTAATAACAGAAGAAAAAAGGTAAATAAACAGAAGAATTAAAAATACGGAAGTAGCAGGTAAACACGGCTAGTCAAAATAAACAAATAATAAAGTTAGTTAGTAGATAAAGGGATTAGAGGTATTAATGTTAATGAAATTACTGATGAATGAAAGTGATCGAATACGCTCGAAGACCCCCGAAGAATACCGGAGCTTGTTTTGAACTGACTACGAAATTCTATGATATTTGAAAGGCGGACTTAGACCCGGGCTACTAAAAGAATAATCTAGGGCTATTTTTAGTTAGAACTTTGAATACAAGCAAATAACTTCACTTTATTTTAACAAAAGATAACGAATTTATTTGAAAGTGAACAGAACAAAAAAACTCAAAAATAGAAAATAGAGATGAAAATTTATGAAATTTACTCTTATTACCGCATATCTGGCCCGGAACGACCAAAACTTTATGTTCACGATAGGGCGGGGGAGTGGACTGTATAAAATTAGATTTTGTTATAAGTTTACTAAGGGTGGTTTAATGTATAAAGACCAGAGATATAACATCAAAAGCTTACCTTTCTTGGCAGTCTTCAGTGGCTCAGCGGAGAGAGATGGCGTTCCTGTACGGCGGTGCGAATTAATTCGGCCCCTTCCCGTACTTGGAATTCCTGTAAGAACAGAAGAGAATAGCTGCGACGGCCAAGGCGATGATGTATCTCTCTGGTGACGTGATAACTCAGCGAGTACCAATTAATGAGGGTGCAGCTGCAGAGAATGGCACTGCACACGTAATCCCTTATGCAAAGGGCCGAACGAGAATTAAACTTGTCTTTAGAGAAAAGTACGAAAAATATAAAACCTTCACTTCGAGTTAAATCGAGAATAAGTACTCTTAAAATACACTTTGAAGTTAGAGAAAAAACATACGAGAAATACGAAACCTTCAATTCGCATGAAGTCGAGCGTGCGTACTGCCTAGAATAATTAATTGTGGCTTAATTAGCTAAGTAGGGGCAAGTGACCACGGAGACAGCCGATTGTAGGCGGACGGTGTCGAACAACTTTAATTCTATACTTTTTTCCAAAGTCAAAGGATAATTGGCTTAATACTTTATTTTGTTGGCAGTCAGAATATTTTTCCAAACTTTTCTAAATGGCAGTTCAAAGCCGATTTTTCTTTTGCCCTCACAATCTTCGTTTAGACAACTGCTTTTATATCTACTTATTCATCAGTTTTTTCCATGCTTATTTGTCATAATGTGCGGTTGAATCTAAAATTAGCAATAAACGAGATAATGTTGATAAAATATGGTTTAAAAAAAAAAAAAAAATCTAGTGTGAAACACACACACAACTTTCTCTTACCCAGTTTTCAAAATTGTACCTAATTGACAAATTTTAGGGCTTGTGAACCAAATTTGATGACATTCTTTAGTGTTCGTCGAAAACTGAATATGTTCAGTAAAAGCGTACTTTCGGTTTACTAACTTTCTTGAAACTCGAAATTTTGGCCATCTATTTATTTCTAATTAATTTTGTTTGAATGGTAGACTTGTATAATCAACTATGATAGCGCATTAAAAAAAAAAAAAAAAACATAACCCCACCCCTGCCCCAAAAGTCCCTTTTAAAGGACTTCACCAGGAGAAATGTTTCAAATAAAAGTTATATCTCTTTATATGTGTAGTTCACATTCTTAGTTTAAAGAAAATCGTTGGATCCTTTTTTTCGAGAAAATACCAGAAAACTGAAAAATACATTTCAGGAAAAACGCACTTCCGGTCATCTGATATTTTTCAAACTTGAAATTTCAACAACACATGTAATTCTAATTAATATTATTTAAATGACAGAATTATATAGTAGCACTTAAGATGAAAATCTAACCCCACCAATTTTTTTTAGTATATGTACCGCCGAAGCGAGTATTTTCTAGATTTTCTCTTCCTAGGAGCCCCTACAGCTCACTGTCCGGTGATGGACAGTGTTGTCTGTAACGGGAGAACACTGTCCGGAGGCCGGCAGTGCACTGAGAAGGCTCCGGGCGCAAATAACCAGAGATGTTGAGACGCCTTAAATTATAAAAAAAAAAAAAAAAAAAAAAAAAATAACCCCACCCTCCCCAAAAAGTGTCCTTAAATTAATTTTCCCAGAGAAATTTTTTAAATCAAAGTTTTCGATCTTAGTAAGTGCAGTTGATATGGCCAAGTTTGAAGAAAATCGCCGGAGCCGTTTTTGAGGAAATTCCAAGAAAGTAAAAAAAATATACCAGAAAACTATAAAATACTTTTCAGTAAAAACGTACTTCCGGTGTTCTGATTTTCTTCAAATTCGGAATTTCAACAATATATTTAATTCTAATTAATATTATTTAGCTGATAGAATTGTATAGTAAACTGAAATAGCACTTTAGAGGACAACCCAACTACCCCTCCCCTAAAAGTACCCATAAAATGTATTTTTCCGAGAAAATGTTACAAATAAAAATTGTAGATCTTTGTATGTGTAGTTGATATACCAAGTTTAAAGTAAATCGTTGGAGCCATTTTGGAAAAAATGCAAGAAAGTGAAGAAACTATTTCGTAAAGTGGTACTTCCGGTTAAGGAATTTTGACCACTGACATACTATCAGATCTCATGATGATACCTAAACGGAATATCAAGTTTGAACTTTCTAAGATTTTTCATTTTTGAGCTATGCTGTTAAAAAACACATACACACAGACCATTTGGACTCAGGAGACCCTCAAAACGGATATTTCCGGTGAAAACTCGATATCGAAAATTTGGCACGATTGCAATACTTCCTCTTACTAGGGGAGTAAGAGAAAGTAATAATTTCAGGGGTGTACAATCAATTTCGTAAATTCGACACGATCAATACTTCCTCTTTAAAACATTAAGAGAAAAAAAAATCTGGTGTGAAACACTCACACGACGTTCTCTTACAGCAGTAGATACAATTATAAAAGGGACAAATTTTCTAAAAACTTCCACTTATTTTTCAGACTCAAATATAAATATAGAAGAATGAGCTTAATATGCTATTAGGCACTCTTGGCTTATATTCGGAATTTAACCTTGCATAAATTACTTAATATTATATAATGTAATATAATATTAATATTAATATAGTGTAATTCATATTACATAGATGTTAGAATGATATACTACATTGAAATAACACTTTTGATGTAAACATAAACCTACATTTCCCCCCCCCAAAAAATCACCCTTAAATGAATATTTTAGGAAAAAGGTTTCCAAAAAAGGATAATAATAAATTGGCACCATGAGGAGTGGCCTCATGATGACCATTTTCTATGAACATTTTTAAGATGTTTGGAAATTAAAATTTCAAAGAAGATATTAACAAATATATGTATATGGTGTAAGGAGGTGTAAATCCCAGAATAAAAAACATCTTTTCAACTTAATTTGAAATTTGGTTCCAAGGTGGGTATTTCCTCCTCCCTAATCTGGTAACGGCCCAGACTATTAAATCTTCTTTGAATGACGGCATCACAATCTGTGAGAAGATGTATCGGGGTTTCCTCCATCTTCCCACAGAATCTGCATGTGCCATCATCTTCTAGGCCAAACTTCCTCAGGTGTCCCCCGTGTCTGCAGTGCCCTGTATATAATTACATTGATATTTTAATGATACTTTAAGAAAATAGGAGATGTATATCAGACAGAGTTTTTCTCATTCTACATTTACTTCCCATTTTGATTAGGAGTTCTTTTATACCTGTTTTAAGAAAGATTTCAAAACCATATTATTTCATTTATTTAATAATTAATAAATAATTTCCAGATGAAAATTAATTCACTTTTTTAATTTTATTTAGGTATAATCACTTTTGAAATTTGATTTTTTATTTATTTATAGATATGCAGAATTAAATTGGAATAAAGAACGTCAATATCCATCATTTCAATGGAGAAATAGAAATATTGAATGAACGAAATGGAAAAACTGCCTTTCAATTATGTTAATTTAATGAGTTGTCAAACTGTCTAATAATTTAAATACTGTAAATAATTTAAGATAAATGAGATTTATCAGATTTCTTTCCTTGTTATCCTGTGTTTATGTGATCAACAATTATTTCATAAAGCAATGAAGTTCACTGTAAAGTAAACAAATATCGACGTTAGTTTTGCATTGTGCAATCTGTAACATTACCCCTTGTTTGTAAAGACATCCTAAAGTAGCCGAATGCCCGAAACTGGTTAATGACCACAAAATGAATAGGCTGTTATTAAAATAAATAAATAAATTGTTGTTAAAACCTCATACAACTTCTGTTTTTTTTTTTGTTTTTTTTTTTTGAGGGTTCTGTACTGTGACCATTTATGACCTATTGTACCGCCTCCGGTGCCGATGATGAGCTAGCTCATCTACAGCACCCTCTCCAGGTTGAGCTCCCTAAGAAATCCCAAAATCCTGGAAGGTTCCAAGGTGGGTATTTCCCCCTCCACAATCTGGTAACGGCCCAGACTATTAAATCTTCTTTGAATGACGGCATCACAATCTGTGAGGAGATGTATCGGAGTTTCCTCCATCTTCCCACTGAATCTGCATGTGCCATCATCTTCTAGGCCAAGCTTCCTCAGGTGTCCCCTGTGTCCGCAGTGCCCCGTAAGGAATCCCGTAAGAAATACGGATGCTGTTCTTACTCAGACTGATGCAGGCTTTCGATCTTTCCTGGTTATAACCACCCAGAGAGACCTTGGCCTGCCTCAGTCTCGGGATGGTGTTCCAGAGACGAGCTAATTTCGCCACCTCCTCCTTCTTGATTTCTTCTAGGAATACTTGGTCGCTGACTCCGCAAAAGGGCTCTGGCCCAAAAGAGAGGAGATGCAGCGCCTTCTTTTGCCAGGGTGACGGCTACCTCATTGCCTTCCTCGCCGATATGTTCCGGCACCCAATATAGGGTGACTTTATTTCTTCTGCTTAGGTTGTTAAGCTTACCTAGGCATTCCCACACCATTTTAGAATAATTTCTGTTATTACAATATTATTTATTTATTTTATTTATTTATTTATTTTTTTTTTTTTGAGAACACATCGAAAACAACTATTGAGATTGGCGCTTCTAAGAGCATTGCCGGCTTCCGGGCAGTATTCTCTCGTTACAAACAACACTGCTCATCTCCGAACAGTGAGCTATGGAGACGCCTAGAAATAGAAAGTCTAAGAGGCAACACTGCTAGATTTGAACCCGGGATCTCCACATGGGAATCTAGAGCGCAGCCAGTAAGCTAATTTTGTTCCCTTATTACCGCTATTACTACAATTGTATTCGATTAATATTCTTTAAACTTGCAATGTTTACTATCGTATATTTAGACGTGCATAATGTTATAAAAAAGAAGGGAATTATGCTGGTGTATCTAACTGCGACCTCTGTCACACCTTAGCAAAGCTAACCCAAGCTTCCTCAGATCTCCCCAAAAATTGAATTTTACAGAAAAATATTACAAAGAAAAGTGATAGATTTATATCTGTGCATTGAGCATTCCAAGTTTTATGAAAATATTTAGAACAATTTTGAGAATATTGCCAAAATCTCAAACAGCGTATTCTGTAAAATCGCACTTCCAGAAACTTATATTCATTGAATTTGGAATTCTAATGGAATTATAAACTGTACTGAAGTGGCACTTACGATAGTAGCTTAAAGTGCTCTCAGACTATGAATCTATTTTCAGCATTGCACAATCAGTCAGTCAAGTTCATCTTCTAAATGTACGAGTAATATAGGCGTGTTTTTAGATTTCATGGAGGCATTTGATAATATGTGACATAGCCAAGTATATTTTTAGAAGACTCCTCGGCATGACTTGCCCTGATAACTTTTATTTATTTCTACTACAATTACTCTTCGCCAAGGAGTTGGAATACAACTATGTATCGATTAAAACAAATTCATTAGTTAATTTTTATTATTATTATTATTATTATTGTTATTTACACAACAGCATAGTTGCTATAAGTAAATATGTGTGAGCAATTATAAAATAGAGAGGAGAAACTACCCACTGGTAGCACTCCTAATAATTATTGTTAATGTTCCTTATCTTCTGTGTTCTGTGTTCTTCTGTTATCTTCTGTGAGTAAGTCTCGTGGCCATTCATGTTTCAGGCGTCGGGAGGGTTCGGGACGAAAGACGACAGACAAGAGGATTGTGATGAGAGGATAAGGATATGTGGAATTTATTGTATCGTGTTTTGATTACGTCTTGTAGGTAGGGTATGTCTAAGTCTGTGTGGATTGTTTTGTTAGAGACATAGTAGGGAGCGTTGACAATGGTTCCAAGGATTTTAGATTGCAGGGACTGGATACTTTGAAGGTTGAAACGCTTAGTTGAACCCCACAGTTCAATTCCTTAGGCCCAGACAGGTTTTAAGATGGCTATATAGATGAGTCTTTTATTTTGTAGTGCGAGTTTCAATCTGTTGTCCAGAAGTCTTTTGAGTAGCCCGAATCGTTTGCTCAGTTCTTTTCTTTTGAGTCGTGTGTGTGAGTTCCATGGCAAGTCGTTTGTGGCAAAGCCCAAGATAGCGGACAACATCAGCAGGAGGTAATGCGATACTTACAATATATTGGTGGAGAGGTAATGTGTCGAAGGGTAAATGTGATATGTTGGCATTTTGTTTTTGTTTAGTTTGACTCTCCAAGTTTTGAACCATGTTTCAAGAGATGATAGATGGTTCTGTAACTGTCTATGAGATATTACTGGGTCAGTATGGGTAGAAAGGATGGCTGTATCGTCTGCGAAGGAAGAAATAACTGTTTCAGGGTGGGTTGGGATGTCAGCAGTTAATTTAAAGTTAACTTCCGAGAACACTTGAAAAAAAAAAATCTGGTGTGAAACACTCACACAACTTTCTCTTACTCCTGTTCTCAAAATTATAATTGACAAATTTTATAGTTCTGTTACCAAATTAACGAAATTCGTCGAAAACTGAAAAAACTGTTGAGTAAAAGCGCACTTACGGTTTACTAATTTTCTTGAAACTTGGAATTTTGGCCATCTATTTATTTCTAATTAATTTTGTTTGGATACTAGAATTGTATAATCAACTATGATAGTACTTTAGAGAAAGTGCCCTTAAATGAATTTTCCCAGAGAAATATTTTAAATAAAAGTTGGTCTGTATGTTTAGTTTATATACGAAGTTTCAAGAAAATCGTCGGAGACATTTTTGAGAAAATTTCGAAAAATGGAATAAATCATTTAGTAAAGTGGTAAAGTATACGCACTTCCGGTTATCCGATTTTTTTTCAAACTCGGAATTTCAACAACATATTTAATTCTAATTAGCATTATTTAGATGACAGAATTGTCTAATAAACTGAAATAGCAGTTAAGATGTAAACTTAACCCCACAGAAGTGCCCTTAAATGAATTTTCATGGAGAAATGTTTCAAATAAACGTTGTAGCTCTTTGTATGTATAGTTGATGTATCAAGTTTAAAGAAAATCGTCGGAGCAATTTTTGAGAAAAATCGCAAAAACGTAAAAAAAACAACTAGTAAAGTGGTGCTTCCGTTTGAGGAATATTGACACATAACGCACCGTCAGATCCCATGGTGATACCTAAACGTAATATCAAGTTTGAACTTTCTACGATTTTTCGTTTTTGAGCTATGCTGTTCACATACATACACACAGATTCGCACAAACAGACCATTTGCTAAAAACCACTTTTTTGGATCAGGGGACGTCATAACGGATATTTCCGGTGAAAACTCAATATCGAAAATTTGACACGATTACAATACTTTCTCTTACTAGGAGTAAGAGAAAGTAAAAATGACCCACAAAAATTATATAGAGATTAATATAAGATAAACGAATCTGACCAGAATACATACAATCATTTTGAATTGAATAAAACTTGAATAAATCCATTAGTTAGACTTAAATAAACTTATTTCCAAGATAAAAATAAATCAAAAATGGAAAAGTAAAGAAAAACTAATATCTTAAATTGTTTCTTAACAATTATTTTTTACAAATTGAATAAAATTTCCACAATATAAAAATATACAATTTATTTTATAAATATTATTGATTTTATTATAAGCGAACAAATCATTAAAATGATCATATTCATTTTTTTTCTGAGTTCATAAATTCAGACTAATACTTTTCTCTTAAACATTTAAAGAGGAAATGCGCTAAATCATTTTTATAATTATTAGAGCAAAATTGACTTGAATTCTCTGGTAAGAAATCAATTTTATCTAATCCTATTTTCAAAGTGAAACTTTTTTACTGGATATTCTGAATTGGGCGATTACTCTTAATTTTCTCTTGCGGAATCTAATGCGTTTATTTTTCTATAAAATATACATATATTGATGAGGATTTTATAACAAAATCAATGAACACGTGATTCTAAAGGAGCCATTTCTGTCATTTTTATACATCAATAGCTCCCCTACATTTTTTAATGAGACCGTAATGCAGAAACTCAATTAAATTTGCAAAACAAAATTTGATTCCAACTCCTGAAGCCTTGAGAATCACATCTTGGGGAATCATATTCATCAGATATACTAGGAATATGAAATGCTATTGGTTGATGTTGCGATTCTTGTATTGTGTGTAGCATAAGCGGTGTTTGAAAAAGGGCTTGTGAGTGTGTACGATTAAGAGAGAGATAGAACTATTAAGAAATAGAGAATAAGAACCACTGGTTTAAATACTAATTCAACTGTATATTAATTTAGTAACTTTACAAATAGTAATTATTTGTTAATTGTGAATAATGAATTAAACTTATAAATATATAGAAACTAGCTAGTTTGATTTAACACAAATGTTTAACACTTTAACTGGCACTGATGTTCTATCTGTGAATAATAATGGTAAAATGTCTAATACAGACTAGTATACTGTAAGACAACTCGTGAAAGAATGCTCTTCTTGGTATAATCCTGCCCTTTATGTATGATTGCTCAGAAGGGGTAAAAGACAATGCTGACTAAGTTCCCCGATCACTCTTCTAATGGTTGTCTTGTACCTGAAATTTACTTTTTGCCAATTCTTTTACATATTTTAAATTTCATATATGAATTCGTCCACATTCTATTCTGATGTATTGGCATATGGAATGTTAAAAGGAACTCTCAAAATATATTTAAAAAATTTAAATTCTCCTCTTTCCATTCTCCATAAGACCATAAATTCTCCATAAGGACAACTCTAAACTTCATTCTGCATAATGGGCAACACTTTTCAGTCACAGAATCCAATTACTGACATTTACTATTCCAAGATGCCGTCTATTTTGAGACGGGAGACCATTTGTGGGGGCCTCTTGGTGTGTGGGCCACCGTTTTCTAGGCTGAGGTTTATGCAATTCTTTGCTGTGTTTTGGATGAGACACACTAATTTAAAAGGTGTTTGTATCTGCTCGGACAGCCAGGCTGCGTTGAAGGCGCTTAGCTCATGTGTCTTCACGTCCAGATTGGTGTTGGAATGTTCTAAAAGACTGAAGAATGTCCTTCATTGAAGGATGTGCTTCTTGTCTAGGTTCTAGGTCATATGAGAATCTTTGGGGATGTGGAGGTGGATAGGTTTGCCAAATTAGGCGCCTCTCTCCCTTTCATTGGTCCAGAGCCTGCTGTTGGTGTGTCTTCTGGCACATGTTTTTCAGGCTTCCAGGCGTAGATGAACTCATAGCACTCATCCTTATGGATGAGTGAAGTGGGTTGTCGGCAGTCTAAGATGCTCATTGGGGATCCGGACGGAGCTTTGAGTAGTGGGATCCGATGTCTTTCGCGGACCTCTCTCAGGCATCTGGTTGGCTTCCTCACTGGGCGTTGTGGCTTAAGGAGACATCTCTATACAATGGGTGTCATGCCTGACCCCTTTTGTAGAGTTTGTGAGACGGAGGAGGAAACACCCATGCATCTGATGACGGATTGCTTGGGCTGTGAGGAAATTAGGTTTAGGACCTTCGGCCGGAATAGGATATCGGTAGAGGATCTCAAACCATGTCCTTTTAAGGTTTTGGTCCGATTTGATCGGTCTGTGGTGGTGGACTTTTGTTCCAGATCCTGTAGTTGTTATTTTTTAGGGGTAGCTATATGCGCCCAGGTAGACTTTGGATAGCGTAGGGTTTTGCCCTCCCCTTCCTTGAATAATAATAATAATATTAATACTATTCGACCTGCTTGATTTCAAAATATTTATAATTGCAGAATGTGCTGCATAAAATTTAGATAGAAAATATTTTATGACCTGGAAATTTTTCCGTAATGAAAAAAGAAACCCCAATAGATAAAGGGCCGAGTTTACTGTCTGAATTTTTGAGTTCCTATAGCAATATGATCTTCTCAATTTCCCTTCTCTAGGGAAGGGTACATATATATATATATTTTTTTTTTTTTTTTTTTTTTTTTTTTTTTTTTTTTTTTTTTTTTTTTTTTTTTTTTTTAGTATGCACAAATAAGAAATTATAAACCTGACAATAATACAATAATTTTCAATAATTGTAAGTTATGATTGAGACTCTCCTTCAGATGATGAGAAAATATTCATACAAGTTCATCACAAATTTCGTCAATAGGAAAGTAGTAGTTCAAAATTCGTTTGCCTATATAGAGAGAACTATCCAAAATGGCTACCCTTTAGGGTTCAGTCTTAGAATCACTTTTCTGGACCATGGTCTTCGATGAATTATTAGCTATGGAACATGATGACCTCGCATACGTAGACGATCTAGTGGTTTTAGTAAAATGTGGTTAAATTGAAAATGTTATTTGATTTTCTTCGTTGTTATTGCCGCTGCCCTCTGGTCTACAATGTAACTACATGGAAGTGACCACCTGAGACAATGTGTCTAGTCGCTCATAACCTCGCCCTTTATATTATGTTAATATTTGTCAATTTTGAAATTGTTTTAGCTGCAATAAATGAAGGTTGTTGAGTGTTGAAGAAAGGTTGTGGGTTTCCCAACAGATATTCGCTTCTGTATTTTCATGACGAATGAAAGAAGAACTTCCAATCCAAAAAATAAATATACAAATACTCAGAGCTTAACCGATAAATGATAAATACTTATTTATTTCTATTTAATTTTAATTAAGCTGTCAAAAAAAAAAACCTACGGCGCAACAGCCCATTAAGGGCCAAGGCTTGCCAGACGAATAGGTGGGCGTGTGGTAAGCATACCGCACAGTTCCCACGCCGTTTAGTTCCGGCCTTCGCTTCCTAGGGCGCTACTAACTGTAGCTTCCCACTTTTTATCACGACGCTAGGTGAATACCCACTTTGCCCTCACGGGAATCGATCCCTGAATTCTCATACGAAAAGCGAATGCGCTGGTCACTAGACTAACGCGTGATGGCATTAAGCTGTTAAAGTTGATTTTTTTTTTTTTTTGAGGACTTGATTATTTAATAAATAAATCATGAGAAGGAATACTCTTCTAGAAATGGATTTATATTTAATTTGTGCACAGCCTAAGTTCACGTATGTACATAATAATCTATTTATTTGCAAATATGTTTAAACAAAAGGTGTGACATTTCATGTTTCTCTATTATTATTAAAGTATACAAGGAATAAAACTGGATTCCTATTAATTAATGTCATATTGCTTACACCCCTAGACACTCTCTCTCTCTCTGCCTACCAATTTGTCCCCAACATTATCCTAACCATGAAATAAAAGGAGTTCGCTGTAAACTTACTTGTGTGTTCATTAAAACAACTATTTTGCATAAATTCTGGTACAACTGTAAGAGAGCTACAAGCATCTATATATCTATGAAGTAGTAAACCCTAGCTTCTCCGAGCAATGGAGTAGATTTATCAACCGCTAGCCATATTTGTAAACAGTAATTAATACTGCATAGGATGGTTTTGCTTAAGTAAATCTTAACTTTAGTCAGTATATGGGTTGATTTATTGTCGCAGTAACATAAACGTGCTGTACTATCAGGTTAACATACTATAAATCTCCAAAACAGCCTTGAACAAAGGATATGAGGTTTATGATCATGAATACATCTTAATTTATCTTAACACTATAACTGTCATGCTGATGTAAAATCGCAGTGTAATCTCAAATTAAAAATCTACGCTAAATATTATTTATGAAAATAATTGTAACAGCAATAAAAAATTTTATTGGCCCAATTTATAAACAGAGAAAAGGCCTCTACAAAAATAGAGTTTCGGTTGAACCTCCAAAATTATACATGGCAAGCAAATAACTGAAATAATCTGAATTAAATTGCTGAAAAATTGAAATAAAAATAATAATAATAATAAATTAATAGACATGATTGAAATTAATATTAACCGGATAATGGATAACCAGATATTATGTCGTTTCGGCACATTTCGCTTATATGTATAAATTGGAGTACATTTTTTTTTGTTTCAAGTATAATCTCAGACTTTGTGGCTTTTCCTAAAAAAAACTATTTTATATTTATCTCTTTACAAATCTTTATACTAAACAAATTTTTCCTCTGAGATTAATCGCTTGGTCTACCTAGGACGGCCAAAATGGCGCATGCAATATTTTCCTTGTTTACTCAAACTTCCCATGTTTCCCATGTTAGAAACATAATAACCTTTTTTGAAATGTTGATAAAAATGAAATACTCAAACCCTTAAAAATAATGTTTACTCTCTTTGAAGTAAGAGTTTATTCTTTGGCCAACCTATCCTTCAAGTAGGCTGGTTAAAAAATATGGTTCTTGGTAGTTTTTCTACAGTTTTTTTCATAGCAATTGTGCAAGTAACATAAATAACAGTAGGGTAAAAAGACCGGTTCTGGCGCAAGGGCTACGGAGCCAAGTCTTTTTTGGGGGTTGCAAGAACGCCGCTGCCATCATCCAAATCAATGAGCTTAATTCAAAGATGACGTCATCCGATGGCTTTAATTATCATTCAATTCGAAGACTATTAAATTAAAAATAAATTATATATTAAATTATAAATATAAATAAATTATAAATAATTAATAAAATATATATTAAATTATAAATATAAATAAATTATAAATAATTAAATAAAATGAGATAAAAAAAGTTGTTTTACCTGGAATCGAACCTTAATTTTTGGGTTAGAAGGCGGTAATGCAACCCACTAGACCAAAGTGGCCACTTAGTTCATATGTAGAAAAGATCTCGCCTATAAATTTACTGTGGAGTGCCCGTGCGTGCGTTGCATGTTCCATGTAGTTGTTTAGCGTTGTAGTAGTTTTGTTCAAATAATCATAAAAATTTAAACAAGTTTTTATTTTTTTTTTAATTTATTACTTCTTACACCTAATAACTATAGTACGTATTCTTTTGTAGTTTTCTTTAGATCCTTATACCTCACCCACATACTTCTCCGTCATATCGTTTCCCTCCCTCTCTCTCTCTCTCTCTCTCTCTATATATATATAAAATATATACACAGACACCTAAAGAAAGGCTCCGCCCCACGAACCCCCAGGCCAGGGTTCATTAACCTGTATTTTTCCATTCGTACAGAAGTTTATTAACCTCTATGTATGCACAATGTTTGCAATATAATTTCTAATTATAATATATTTATTTATTTTTTTTTTTAGACAGATACTTATGTAAGTTTTTTGGTAAACAATAAACTAAAACTTAATCTATGGTTCCTTCTTATCTACATTTATCGATCAAGTATATTGGACATTTACTACAGTATATTGATTTATGAGTCACTTACCTGTGTAAGGTTTTTGGTAAGCAATTACAATTAATTTCCATTTTCCTTCTTTAAGAAAAATCTATTTAACCTATTATACAAAACACACCGAGGACAGCCGAACTACAGAGCCGATAATAACCGAACAGTCCTTATTTTTTTTTTTTAAAGAAAAAAACACATTACACAATCATTTGTAATTAAGTTGTCCAAGTTTTCTAATAGTCCAAATCGTTCGTTAGTAGGTTTTACTTTTCTTCCATAGAGCTGAGAAACACTTAACACTTTGTGCGAGCCCATGTTGTCTCTGCCGATGACCGATTAACACTTAATTACAAAGGACTCCACTATGAGTTAACTCTCCACTTTCCTTTTTAAGATAATTTTTTGTTTTGTTTATCGATCAACTATATTTATAGAATCTAATATATCGTTTTCTTTTTGGTACTGCTTAAAGTCGTTGGATCTGTTATCTAACGCAATGTACGACGAAATAGTTAATAATATGTTTTGTCGAACTAATTGTTTATGCAATTAAAGAAAGGGGAAAAAAAAAAAAGCTAGTGTTTAACCAGAGATTTAATAACTGTTGTATCACAATTTACGTATCAAATTCCACATATTTAATCACTTTTCTAATCTAAAACGTACTCAATTTACACACATATTTCCGTCAATTCTTGCAAGAAGAGATGTAAGTTTTCGGTTAGAAATGTAGAAAGTGCCTTTCTTACAAATTGACATGTAAGAAATAAAAGTAAGAATAGCGATTTATGCGTACATATTAAAACTAGTAATTTAAATGGAACTTATATATTTTTAAACACTTTTTATTAGAGCAAAAGTAATTTTCTCTAGAGATAACTACTGTAAGTTTGCAGTTAAATTGTAAAAGTCGAAAGTGCGTATCTTAGAGCTTAACATGTAAGAAATAAAAGCAAGAATTGCGGTATATACGCATTTATTAAAACTAGTAATTTAACTGGAATTTATATGTTATACATGTTTAAACACTTCTTATTTGAGCAAAAGTAATTTCTCTCTAGAGATAGTTTGCGGAGTTTCGCAGTAATATCTTACTACAGTAGTATTTTTCTGTAGTCTTTTTACAGGAGTAAGTCTAATTCCACCACAGTGGAAATCTGATCCTACACAGATAATGTAATTTCCAAAAAAAAAAAAAAATCTTCTATCGAATTAATTGTTTGTACAATTAAACAAATTACTTAAAGAAAGGAAAACTTAGTGGAACCAGTAGTCTTTTTATCTCAATTTAGGTACAAAATTCCCCCTACATTTTTGCAATCTAAGAAGCACTCAATTTACGTACATAACTCCCCCAAAATAGTGATCAGTTTCCAATTTAACTGGTAAATGAATTAT
Source organism: Triatoma infestans (assembly GCA_011037195.1). Classification (NCBI taxonomy): domain Eukaryota; kingdom Metazoa; phylum Arthropoda; class Insecta; order Hemiptera; family Reduviidae; genus Triatoma; species Triatoma infestans. The sequence continues at coordinate 50,074 of JAAEAF010002646.1, read as the reverse complement.
TCTATATTTTTGTAATCTAATAAGTATTCAATTTACATATATAATTCCAATAGAGAATTTAATAAATTAATGGGATCTATACCATACCTAGATAGAAGTAACTTCCTTAGTGAGTAACAGATTGATATTCGCTCCTAGAGTTATGGATGTGCAAATGAAGAATGATTAGACAGTAGAGAATGTATTGTGTTAAATGTCTTTGGTCAGGTCAAAATGTAAAATCACTGCCCAAAGCAAAGTTGGACTGCAATTAAATCTGTCGAATAACCAAGAAAAACAAAGATATACAAAAGAATATATTGCACTAAAACATTCGTAAGTTATCGTATTGTGAATTGGAATAACAGTTTTGCTAGTAATTTCCAAGTTCTTCCTCAACCTTTCTAAATATGTAACAACTTCTTCTGCCATCTTACATTCTTAAACAGGCATAGGATATTAAGCGCTAAAAAACATGTTACTTTTTAATAAAAGAATATTGGAACAAGTTAAACCATTATAAGTTTCTAATCTGGGGAAATGATTGCATTATATCCAAATTCGAAATCTTCTGTTTTGTAGCCATGTCAATGTCTATTAGTCCAGCAAAACAACACACAGATATCAATAGAATATAACATATATTGCACTAAAACATCTTAAGATTATCGCATGGCAATTATTGTGGATTACAATAACAGTTTTGCTAAGTAATTTCCCACGTTCTCTTTCCTACCTTTCTAAATGTAACAATAAGAAATAAGTTTCTAATCGGGGAAATTATATCCGAGTTCGAAAATCTTCTGTTTTGTAGCCATGGTTAATGTCTATTAGCTCCACGAAAAACACCGATACAATAGAATATAAACATATATTTGCACTAAAAACATTCTTAAAAGTTATCGCATGGCATTATGTTGTGGATTGCAATAACAGTTTTGCTAGTAATTTCCAAGTTCTTCCTCAACCTTTCTAAACATGTAACAACTAAGAAAAAGTTTAGTAATCTGGGGAAATTATATCCAAGTTCAAAATCTTTGTTTTGTACCCATTTCTAACGTCTATTAGACCAAGAACAACACGAAAAACAACAGATATACAATAGAATATAAACATATTTGCACTAAAAACAGTCTTAAGTTATCGCTGGAATTATTGTGGATTGGAATCAGCTTTCCTCAACCTTTTTAAACATGTAAACACTTGTTCTACTGTATTACATTCTGAAACAGGCATAGGAAATTATTGTCCTAACAATATGTTACTTTTAATCGAAGAATATTGGAACAAGTTAAACCAATGTTTGCATAGTATAGGAAATGGGGAAATGATGCATTATATCCAAATTCGAATATTCTGGTTTGGAATTTAGACATTTACTAACCAACACTAACGTCTATTAGTCCAAGAACACACAGATATACACATTGAATATAATACGTCTCATTGCCCCTAAAACAGTCTTAAGTTATCGCTTGGCAATTATTGTGGATTGCAATAACAGTTTTGCTAGTAATTTCCAAGTTCTTTCCTCAACCTTTCTAAACATGTATCCCTACAACTTGTTCTACAGTCTTAAATTGTTAAACAGGCATACTGATATTATGCACTAAATAATATGTTACTTTTTAATCGAAGACTATTTGAACAAGTTAAACCAATGTTTGCATAGTATAGGGAAATGGGAAATGATTGCGTTATATACAAAAACTCAAAAATCTTCTGTTTGTAGCTGTTGTCTAACGTCTAATAGTTAAAGCTGTTTAAAACAAACAAACAAAAAATACTGCAAACATACAAGTGTCTGGTTCCCAAACTTGTTGTAATTGGTACCGATTAGAAATATAAATATATTCTATAGTCATTTGGAAGAAATTAGTCAAAATATTCCCCAAAAAAAAAAAAAAAATCATTATTAGTTCTGTTTAATGTTTTAACTTGTTTTTATTAGACGGAAATTATAACACAGAAGTATTTTTGCTTAGTCAGATCACATTCCTACACCTTCTTACGAGCCCTGGCACATACACACACACACACACACACACACACATACGCGCGCGCGCGCACTACATGCTGTTAAGTGAATAATTGACAGAAATAAAAAAATACATGTTTCTCATTTTGAAATACCAAGAAAGGAAATAATTGCAACCATAAAAGTAATAAAATTGATCACAGTTTTCTCTATTATTTTTCTCTCATAATAAATAGAGGTGTACGGTTACTTCTAATCATAACACAATACTAATATTTTGTTTAATTACAAAATCCATACCCATTACTATAATCTTGGTAATAAATACATAATTTACCACAACACACACACACACACAAACAACAACACAAACTCTTTTTATGACTATGGCAGAGGAGTTTTAACTATCTAAATTGTTCAACATTATCGTCAAAATCTAAATGCTAAGTCCCTGCATTTCTTCTTATAAACCAGCATGTATATTTTATAAGGAACTAGTTTAAGGCGTACCAAAATTACTGCTTCTAACCGGTTGCACTCAGAAACTTTAACACGACCTCTTATTTCTTTATCGTTCTCCTGTTGTGTTGAAAGCGGTACCTTGTATATTTTTCCTGTGCAAAATTCCATCTCCTCTATTTTGGCAAACGAGTGTCCATTGTAACTTGTTACACCAGTAAATGTTAAAAATGGTTTCTCTCGGTAGGTGAGGAAATTATATCCAACCCATTTTTCGGTATTATAATGTAACCATTTTCTTTATTAGAATAGGCACTATTTTTTTTTGTTTTGTTTTTGTGGTACCCTTTTAGTTCTTGCACTCTTCTTTTTCTGCATATATAAAAGTTCTTTTGTTGTTTACGGGAAACACCAGTTGTGTCCAAAGTTTTGCAATGTGGTTTAATATTTTAAATTCTGTCAACTCGTTTTCCACCAGTTGCTTGTATTCCTCTTTCTGTAGTTTTTCTGTATATAGTCTATCTTCCTTCTTTTTAAATCCACCTAGTTCTAAGTGTCGTTTCTTTACCCATACATGGGAGTTCTATTTCTTTTACTGTATATGGCAATAGCCTACCGGCTCTCTTCCGTAAGACATGGTTACCAATCCTGTCTTTTCGATATCTATGGTATGGTATAAAACAGTGTTCCAGTGTTTTGAGAAATACGCATTTAATGTAACATTTTTGCACAACTAAGTGTCGTTTCTTTGCAGATGGTACATACATTAGAGGTGGGAGTTCTATTTCTTTTACTGTATATGGCAATAGCGTGTTGGTTATGTTAGCTCTCTTCCGTTAAGACATGAAAAAAAATTACATTATTGGTAGAGACCAATCCTGTCTTTTCGATATCTACACTTCCTGGTATGGTAGAAAAAAGTGTTCCAGTTTTTGAGAAATACGTTTCCCCAACGTTTTTAATGTAACATTTTTGCGCAATCTGTACAATATCTTTGTTTACACAATCTTCTACAATATAATATATAATTAATTGGTAGAGAGTTAAAACGAAATGTCGAAACAACATAATTTATCATTTTTTTTTTTTTTCCTCTGTTCTTGGTATTTTCCGGTAGGTTTAACTGTATACCAGTCAACTTTCGTGTGTTCTTATTCGCCCAATATACATACTGTAACAAATTATTAAATACAAGGCAACAACTGTTCTGTAAAGTGTCTGTTAGCCTTGTCCACATCTTTTGCAAAAAAAACAGAATACATTGGAGCTTGACGGAAATAACGTTTACTACTTTCCAATAGGGATAAACAGTCTTCCAGAGGGTTGTACATATCGTCGGTTGCTTTGTAATAATTTTCCAATACAGTAGTTATAAATTGTAGCTTCTAGTCTTGTAATACCATGTTCTTTGGTAGAAGTAGACGAAAATGTTCCTTTTAATCTTGTATCCGAACAATTTACAAAATCTGTAATATAATTGTCGATTTTCTTATTAACACCCTGACTTGTTATTTTGACAAATAAACTTATTGCATATTTTAACTGTTGCGTTAGAAGTTAACCAAGTTAAACAGTTCTTACCAACTGTTTTATCGTTATCCACAAATTACATTACACTCGTTCTTATACTCTCCTTGGTAGCAAAAGTTAAAGTTATTGGTTAAATAACTACCCATTTCTGTTTTATTAAATATTCCAGCAAAGTCCTGGGTTATATCCAAATCCATTAGGTAGTAATCTTCCTCTTTTAGTCGGTTTAAATAATTCTTGCAATTTTTTCAGCTGATTCTCCAATTTTACATCTGACAACTCGACTTTGTATGGTATACATACTGGGTTGTTATATTTTTTTTTTTTCCTTCTAATTTCCTTCTAAACAATTAGGTTTTTTCCATCTCCATAGCAGTCTTCCAAAGCACATATTTTAACTAGCATTATATTGTCGCAAAACGGGTCTGTATCTTCCATAGAGCTGAGAAACACTTAACACTTTGTGAGAGCGCATGTTGTCTCTGCCGACGAATAAGGACTGGTCGACCATTTTCGGCTCTGTAGTTTGGCTGTCCTCGGGGTGTTTTGTGTAATAGGTTTAGGTTTACACGTAGACAAAATTAGGCAAAGGTTTGGTTTTGGTAAGGCACGCAAAATAAAGATTTAGCCGCAACCGAAAAATGTACAATCCCAGTTTACCAGTCTTGTAATTGTTTACCAGTCCCCTGTAAAATGTACATTTTACCAAACCTTTGCCTAATTTTGTCTACGTGTAAACCTAAACCTATTACACAAAACACCCCGAGGACAGCCAAACTACAGAGCCGAAAATGGTCGACCAGTCCTTATTCGTCGGCAGAGACAACACTCCAACTTTACACCCCTTTTGGCCCCCCCCGCTCCTCACACCCACCCCACCCACCCCCCCCCCCACCCCCCACAAGTGTTAAGTGTTTCTCAGCTCTATGCCCGAGCACAGCTACAGACCCGTTGTGCGACAAGATATGCTTGTAAAAATATGTGCTTGGAAGACTGCTATGGAGATGGAAAAAAACCTAATTGTTTTTAGAAGGACTTAGAAAGGAAAAAAAAAAAAAAACACATATAACAACCCAGTATGTATACCATACAAAGTCGATTGTCAGATGTAAAATTGGAGAATCAGCGAAAAAAATTGCAAGAATGATTTAAACCGACTAAAAGAGGAAGATTATACATAATGGATTTGGATATAACCAGGACTTTGCTGGAAGATTTAATAAAAACAGGAAATGGGTAGGTTATTAACAATAAAACTTGTAACTTTTGCTACCAAGGAGAGTATAAGAACGAGTGTAATGTAATTTGTGGATAACGATAAAACAGTTGGTAAGAACTGTTTAACTTGGTTAACTTCTAACGCAACAGTTAAAATATGCAATAAGTTTATTTGTCAAAATAACAAGTCAGGGTGTTAATAAGAAAATCGACAATTATATTACAGATTTTGTAAATTGTTCGGATACAAGATTAAAAGGAACATTTTCGTCTACTTCTACCAAAGAACATGGTATTACAAAGAACGAGAAGCTCCAATTTATAACTACGTATTGGAAACTTATTACACACGCAACTGACGATATGTAAACCTAAGGAAGACTGTTCTCTCCTATTGGAAAAGTAGTAAACGTTATTTCCGCAAAAGCTCCAATGTATTCTGTTTCGTTGCAACAGATGTGGACAAGGCAACAGACACTTTACAGACACAGTTGTTGCCTTGTATTTAATGAATTGTTCCCAGTATGTATATTGGGGCGAATAAGAACACACGAAAGTACTGGGATACAGTTAAACCTACCGGAAAATACCAAGAACAGAGAAAAAAAAAAAATGATAAATTATGTGGTTTCGACATTTCGTTTTAACTCTCTACCAATTAATTATATATTATATTGTAGAAGATTGTGTAAACAAAGATATTGTACAGATTGCGCAAAAATGTTACATTAAAAACGTTGGGGAAAAGTATTTCTCAAAAACTGGAACACTTTTTTCTACCATACCAGGAAGTGTAGATATCGAAAAGACAGGATTGGTCTCTACCAATAATGTAATTTTTTTTCATGTCTTACCGGAAGAGAGCTAACATAACCACAACACGCTATACATATAACAGTAAAAGAAATAGAACTCCCACCTCAATAATGTATGTACCATCTGCAAAGAAACGACACTTAGTTGTGCAAAAATGTTACATTAAATGCGTATTTCTCAAAACACTGGAACACTGTTTTATACCATACCATAGATATCGAAAAAGACAGGATTGGTACCATGTCTTACGGAAGAGAGCCGGTAGGCTATTGCCATATACAGTAAAAGAAATAGAACTCCCATGTATGGGTAAAGAAACGACACTTAGAACTAGGTGGATTTAAAAAGAAGGAAGATAGACTATATACAGAAAAACTACAGAAAGAGGAATACAAGCAACTGGTGGAAAACGAGTTGACAGAATTTAAAAATATTAAACCACATTGCAAAACTTTGCACACAACTGGTGTTTACCGTAAACAACAAAAGAACTTTTATATATGCAGAAAAAGAAGAGTGCAAGAACTAAAAGGGTACCACAAAAACAAAACAAAACAAAAAAAATAGTGCCTATTGTAATAAAGAAAATGGTTACATTATAATACCGAAAAAATGGTTGGAATAAATTTCCTCACCCTAGAGAGAAACATTTTTGGTAACATTTACTGGTTGGTAACAAGTTACAATGGACACCGTTTGCAAAATAGAGAAGATGGAAGTTTGCACAGAAAAATATTACAAGGGTACCGCGTTTCAACACAACAGCGGAGAACGATAAAGAAATAAGAGGTCGGTTAAAGTTTCTGAGTGCAACCGGTAGAAGCAGAATTTTGGTAACCGCCTTAAACTAGTTCCTTATAGAAATAGACATTGCTGGTTAGTAAGAGAAAGCAAGACTTAGCTTTAGATTTTGACTATAAATTTTGACAATTTAGATAAGTTTTAAACACCTATCGCCAGTAAGTCAAAAAAGATTTGTGTTGTGTGTGTGTGTGTGTGTGTGGTGGGTAAATTATGATATATACCAAGATTAAGTATAAGGTTATGGATTTTGTAATTAAACAAAATATTATGTTTGTTTTATTTATAATAGAACCGTACACATCTATGTGTTATGAGAGAAAAATAATAGAGAAAACGGTGATCAATTTTTACTTTTAATGGTTGCAATTATTTCCTTTCTTTCGTATTGCAAAAATAGAGAAACATGTATTTTTTTTATTTCTGTCAATTATTCACTTAACAGCATGTAGTGCGCGCGCGCGCGTATGTGTGTGTGTGTGTGTGTGTGTGTATGTGCCAGGGCTCGTAAGAAGGTGTAGGAATGTGATCTGACTAAGCAAAAATACTTCTGTGTTATAATTTCCGTCTAATAAAAACAAGTTAAAAGATTAAACAGAACTAGTAATGATTTTCTTTTTTTTTTTTTTTGGGAATATTTTGACTAATTTCTTCCAAATGACTATAGAATATATTTATATTTCTAATCGGTACCAATTACAACAAGCTTGGAGACCAGACACTTGTATGTTTGCAGTATTTTTTGTTTGTTTGTTTTAACAGAAAACTCTTAAATATTAGACGAGTTAGACAACCGCTAACAAACAGAATATTTTTGATTTTTGTATAGAATGCAATCATCTCCCCATTTCCTAGCTATGCAAACAGGGTTTAACTTGCTCCAATATTTTCTCCGATAAAAAGTAACATATTTTTAGTGCATACATCAGTATGCCGTTTAAAATTTAAGACGTAGACACAAGTTGTAGGGATACGTTTAGAAAGGTTATTGGGATTAAGAACTGGAAATTCCTAGCAAAACTGTTATTGCAATGCCAAATAATTGCAAGCAGCGATAACCTACGACTGTTTTAGGGCAATTCCCGTATAAGATTCTGTGTTATATCGGTTGTGTTGCTTGGACTAATAGACGTTAGTGTTGGTTAGACATGTCTAAATTCCAAACAGATATTTCGCAAATTTGGATATAATGCATCAGTTCCCCATTTCCTATACTATGCAAACATTGGTTTAACTTGTTCCTATATTCTTCGATTAAAAAGTAACATATTGTTTAGGGCATAATTTCCTATGCCTGTTTAAGAATGTAAGACAGTAGAACAAGTTGTTTACATGTTTAAAAAGGCTGAGGAAAGCTGATTCCAATCCACAATAATTACCATGCGATAACTTAAGACTGTTTTTAGTGCAATATATGTTATATTCTATTGTATATCTGTGTTTTTCTTGTTTGTTCTTGGACTAATAGACGTTAGACAATGGGTACAAAACAAAGATTTCGAACTTGGATATAATTTCCCCCAGATTAGAAACTTATTTCTTAGTTGTTACATGTTTAAAAAAGGTTGAGGAAAGAACTTGGAAATTACTAGCAAAACTGTTATTGCAATCCACAATAATTGCCATGCGATAAGTTAAGAATGTTTTAGTGCAATATATGTTTATATTCTATTGTATATCTGTGTTTTTCGTGGACTAATAGACATTAGACAATGGCTACAAAACAGAAGATTTCGAACTCGGATATAATTTCCCCAGATTAGAAACTTATTTCTTAGTTGTTACATGTTTAGAAAGGTTGAGGAAAGAACTTGGAAATTACTAGCAAAACTGTTATTGTAATCCACAATAATTGCCATGCGATAACTTAAGAATGTTTTAGTGCAATATATGTTTATATTCTATTGTATATCTGTGTGTTTTTCTTGGACTAATAGACATTAGACAATGGCTACAAAACAGAAGATTTCGAATTTGGATATAATGCAATCTTTCCCCAGATTAGAAACTTATAATGGTTTAACTTGTTCCAATATTCTTTTATTAAAAAGTAACATGTTTTTTAGCGCATAATATCCTATGCCTGTTTAAGAATGTAAGATGGCAGAAGAAATTGTTACATATTTAGAAAGGTTGAGGAAAGAACTTGGAAATTACTAGCAAAACTGTTATTCCAATTCACAATACGATAACTTACGAATGTTTTAGTGCAATATATTCTTTTGTATATCTTTGTTTTTCTTGGTTATTCGACAGATTTAATTGTAGTCCAACTTTGCTTTGTGCAGTGAGTTTACATTTTGACCTGACCAAAGACATTTAACACAATACATTCTCTACTGTCTAATCATTACGTCATTGCACCATCCATAACCTCTAGGAGCGACTTATCAATCTGTTACTCACTAAGGAAGTACTCTATCTAGGTATGGGAAAATCCCATAATTTCTTAACAATTCTCTAGGAATTAATAGTTAAATTGAATACTTATTAGATTACAAAAACCTATAGAATATATTCATTACCCGTTAAAATTGGAAATGATCACTCTTTTGGGGGGAGTTAAGTACGTACAATTGAGTTGCTTTCTAGATTGCAAAAACTGTAGGGGAATTTTACCTAAATTGAGATAAAAGGACTACTTGGTTCCACTAAGTTTTCATTTCTTAAGTAATTGTTAATTGTACAAACAACTTAATTCGATAGAGATTTTTTTTTTTTTTTTTTTTTTTTTTTGGAAATTACATTCTCTGTGTAGGATCAGATTTCACTGTGGTGGAATTATTAGACTTACTCCATGTAAAAAAGACTACAGAAAAAATACTACTGTAGTAAGATATTACTGCGAAAAAACTCCGCAAAATATCTCTAGAGAGAAAATTCTTTTGCGCAAATAAGAAGTGTTTACACATGTATAACATATAAATTCCAGTTTAATTTACTAGTTTAATAAATGCGTATATACCGCAATTCTTGTTTTATTCTAAGTTACATGCTCTAAATACGCAACTTTCGAGCTTTTACAATTTAACTGCAAACTCTACAGTAGTATCTCTAGAGAACATTACTTTTGCTTAATAAAAAGTGTTAAAAATATATAAGTTCCATTTAAATTTACTAGTTTTAATATTGTACGCATAAATTCGCTAGTCTTCCTTTTATTTCTTACTGAAATTTGTATAAGATAGGCACTTTCTACATTTCTAAACGAAAACTTACATCTCTTCTTTGCAAGAATTGACGGAAATATGTGTGTAAATTGAGTACGTTTTAGATTAGAAAAGTGATTAAATATGTGGAATTTGATACGTAAATTGAGATACAACAGTTATTAAATCTCTGGTTAAACACTAGCTTTTTTTTTTTTTTTCCCCTTTCTTTAATTGCATAAACAATTAGTTCGACAAAACATATTATTAACTATTTCGTCGTACATTGCGTTAGATAACAGATCCAACGACGATTTACGCAGAATACCAACAAGAAAACGATATTTGATTCTATAAATATAGTGATCGATAAACAAAACGAAAAATTATATCTTAAAAGGAAAGTGGAGATTTAACTCATTACACAGCCATTTGTAATTAAGTGTTAATCGGTCGTCGGCAGAGACAACATGGGCTCTCACAAAGTGTCAAATGTTTTTCTCAGTTCCATGGAAGAAAAGTAAAACCTACTAACGAACGATTTGGACTGTGGTTATTATTAGAAAACTTGGACAACTTAATTACAAATGATTGTGTAATGTTTTTTTTTAAAAAAAACAATAAGGACTGTTCGGTTATTATCGGCTCTGTAGTTCGGCTGTCCTCGGTGTGTTTTGTATAATAGGCTAAATAGATTTTTCTTAAAGAAGGAAAAATGGAAATTAAATTGTAATTGCTTACCAAAAACCTTACACAGGTAAGTGACTCATAAATCAATATACTGTATTAAATGTCCAATATACTTGATCGATAAATGTAGATAAGAAGGAACCATAGATTAAGTTTTAGTTTATTGTTTACCAAAAAACTTACATAAGTATCTGTCTAAAAAAAAAAATAAATAAATATATTATAATTAGAAATTATATTGCAAACATTGTGCATACATAGAGGTTAATAAACTTCTGTACGAATGGAAAAATACAGGTTAATGAACCCTGGCCTGGGGGTTCGTGGGGCGGAGCCTTTCTTTAGGTGTCTGTGTATATATTTTATATATATATAGAGAGAGAGAGAGAGAGAGAGAGGGAGGGAAACGATATGACGGAGAAGTATGTGGGTGAGGTATAAGGATCTAAAGAAAACTACAAAAGAATACGTACTATAGTTATTAGGTGTAAGAAGTAATAAATTAAAAAAAAAATAAAAACTTGTTTAAATTTTTATGATTATTTGAACAAAACTACTACAAAGCTAAACAACTACATGGAACATGCAACGCACGCACGGGCACTCCACAGTAAATTTATAGGCGAGATCTGTTCTACATATGAACTAAGTGGCCACTTTGGTCTAGTGGGTTGCATTACCGCCTTCTAACCCAAAAATTAAGGTTCGATTCCAGGTAAAACAACTTTTTTTATCTCATTTTATTTAATTATTTATAATTTATTTATATTTATAATTTAATATATATTTTATTAATTATTTATAATTTTATTTATATTTATAATTTAATATATAATTTATTTGTAATTTAATAGTCTTCGAATTGAATGATAATTAAAGCCATCGGATGACGTCATCTTTGAATTAAGCTCATTGATTTGGATGATGGCAGCGGCGTTCTTGCAACCCCCCAAAAAAGACTTGGCTCCGTAGCCCTTGCGCCAGAACCGGTCTTTTTACCCTACTAATAGTATTCATCCTTAAGAAGTAAAGTCAACATTGGTAGGCTAAAAGGACCGGCCCACAAAGCTCCAACTAATCTTCCGAATTGGAATACAGACATGTCTCTCTATTTTTTTTAGCTATCTCTTACAGAGTTTACACAGAGTCTATTACTATGAAGCCACAGCCAATTTGACCCTGCAACTAAAATTCTACTTCTGATCAACAGGAAGAAGAAAAGGAAAACAATATATTCCTGTTTCTGTGAACAACTTTACGAAAAAATTTCATTGATTAAAGAAAAATACTGACGTTAACTTTTTTTTGCGCTCCAAAAATTAAACTGGGTCAATATAAAAAAGTTGATTATTTTTTTTTTCTCTTACGATTGTTACAGCTGTAAGATTGTAAGAGAAAATACTCTGAAATATTTTAGAAAAATATCGGTTTGCATGAGATGTTCTAAAAAAGGCTGACAAAATATTTCTAGTGAATGGTCAATTGTGTTGTGTGTGTCTGTGAGTGAGTGAAATTTGAAATACAGTTTTCGTACCGCCACCTGCACGAAAGTTTCAGGAGGTCAAAATCCGTCAACCGGAAGTGCAAGAGGAAGTCTTGCGATGCGCCAAATTTTCGAAACATGTATATGGAAATACAAGTTTTGAGGATTCCTAAGTACGAAAAAAATTGTTATAGTGAATGGCCTAAATATGTATGTGTATGCGATCAAATAGGAAACTTAATGACACCACCATGCACCTTACACGATGGTAACGTTCAAAATCAACCAATCGGAAGGGCGATTTTCTGAATGTTTTTTTTTTCTTAGCTTTTTACAATCAAACATCGCATAGTAACTACACTTTCTAAGATAATAAATTTCTGGCCAGTTCTAGAAGACTGTAATGTAATATTAAGACCAACCAATAAATATATTGCTACAATTCCAAATACATATCACTCAATTTTGAAGAAAATCAGTTAATCGGAAGTGCAGATTTATGGGACAGTTTTTATAGAACAGCGGCTCCAATGATATTTCTTAAAATTAATTCTGAGAAAAATAATTGTAGAGGGTTCCGTGTGTTTCTGCAATTAAACTTTTTGCCGTGATGATTGCGAGAAGAGCGCTGCCTTACAGTGAGAGAAAGGAAAATGGGTGTATATTTATTATAAATATTTCTAGGTTGGACAAAAAAATATTAAAGCGGGATCCAACGTTCGATTGTACAATCCCTACTACCGCCCCACTCCTTAAGGTTTATGATACAGGAATAAGAAGGCACATCCTAACACAGAACATCTGTCACAAAAATATTACAGTATAAAAATCCTCTGGTACACATTCAAAGTACCAGAATATATGCTCTGTATATTAAAGAATCGTATGCCAAGATATGGTTTGGTTTCACGAAACTCTTCCTCATGGTATTTTGTAATTATTTGTTAATAATATTATCATAATATTATGGCCTCTTTGAGCAGGAGGGTAATAAAGTTTAGAACATGTTTGTTTCACATCTTACATGCGCTTAATCGATATATAAAAAGAAAACAATACAACAGTAACAAATCCGCAGAAATTAGAATGGAATAGAAGTCAATGGATTATAGACCTCCTGAGGGGAAAACAGATTAAATACGATAAGCAATGAGTAACCAACTGTTCTCGTAGATAATCCTTTTAAAGAATTTGCCATTCTTTATTATGCCAATGCTTTCTCTTACTCTCCTTATGTGTCAAATTGGCGATATCGTGTTTTTACTGGAAATGCACGTCTGAGATCTCCTGAGTTCAAAAAAGTGGTTTTTAGATAATAGTGCGTGTGTATAAGTATGTATATGAAACAGCATAGCTCAAAAACGAAAAATCGCAGAATGTTCAAACTTGATATTCCGTTTAGGTATCACCATGGGATCAGACATTAAGTAATGTGTGAAAATTCCTGAAACCGGAAGTGCGTTTGTACTGAAAAGTATTTTTCAGTTTTCTGTGATTTTCTCTAAAACAGCTCCAACGATTTTCTTTAAACTAATTATGCGAACTACACATATAAAGAGCTACAACTTTATTTAAAACAAGCTCCGGGTAAAGTCATTTAAGGGTTTTTTTTGAGAGTGGGAGAGTTATGGTTATGTTTTCCTCTACAGTGCCCAATTTAGTTGATTACACAATTCTACCATCTAAACAAAATTAATTAGAAATAAATAGATTGCCAAAATTAAGAGTTTCAAGAAAATTAATAAACCGGAAATGCGTTTATAATCAGCTGGTTTTTCAGTTTTCGCGATTTTCTCCATAAAAACACCGATGAATTATTTAAATTTGATACACTAACTATAAAATTTGTCAATTACAATTTTAGTAAACTGCTGAAAGAGAAAGTTGTGTGAGTGTTTCACACCAGATTTTTTTTTTAAATTTTGTAAACAATTATGTAATTTTAATGACTGTTACAACAATAAAATGTTAAAGGAAAAATGTTTAGTCTTCGTATATAGTATTTTTTTTTCATTAAAATTAATAATACGTGCATTTGCGCTGCGTTTGCCACTATACTCGTCATTACGTTTTAATGGCACCCTCAGATGTAGATTTTTAAAACTAAATTTTCCGCAGTCAGGTTGTAAAGCATTCTGGGCATTGGTGACGGGATGTTAAACTTCCCTAAGAGTCATTTAACTTTATTATACACCACTGGTCCTACTATCTGTTATAATGGTACAGTACACAGGTCTAATACCTAAATAATACTAATAGTACGAGTAATGCTAGAATTATTAAATTTGAGCTAAATCGATTAACACTTAAGTGGGGGACTTCAATAGAATATTAATAGTTTAGACTTTAATAGTTTTTGAATCTTTTTTGTAATTTTCTTGAAAACGATTCCAACCATTTTCTTTATTTGTATTGTTAACTACATAGAGGTATAAACTGCTACTTTATTTGTATTGTTAACTACATGGAGGTATAAACTGCTCCTTTATTTGTATTGTTAACAACATAGAGGTATAAACTGCTACTTTATTTGTATTGTTAACTACATGGAGGTATAAACTGCTCCTTTATTTGTATTGTTAACAACATAGAGGTATAAACTGCTCCTTTATTTGTATTGTTAACTACATGGAGGTATAAACTGCTCCTTTATTTGTATTGTTAAGTACATAGAGGTATAAACTGCTCCTTTATTTGTATTGTTAACTACATAGAGGTATAAACTTCTCCTTTATTTGTACTGTTAACTACATAGAGGTATAAACTGCTACTTTATTTGTATTGTTAACTACATGAGGTATATATAAATAAAACTGCTCCTTTATTTGTATTGTAACAACCCATAGAGGTAAAATAAATGCTCCTTTATTGTTATTGTTAAACTACTAGGAGGTATAAATGCTCCTTTATTTGTATTGTTAAGTACATAGAGGTTATAAACTGCCCTTTATTTGTCAGGTTAAATACAGAGAGGTTATAAACTTCTCCTTATTTGTCCTGTAACTACATTAGGGTATAAACTGCTATTTATTTTGTATGTAACACATGGAGGTATTAACTGCTCATTTATTTGTATTGTTAACTACATAGAGGTATAAACTGCTACTTTATTTGTATTGTTAACTACATAGAGGTATAAACTGCTCCTTTATTTGTATTGTTAACTACATAGAGGTATAAACTGCTACTTTATTTGTATTGTTAACTACATAGAGGTATAAACCGCCATTTTTTCGAAAAAATGTTTTTAGTTGGTTCATGGAAATTCTCTATGTTATTTTAACTTTAAACTATAGTTACAAGTTAAAAACTTTGCGACAATACAATGCACCCTTGTAATTATATATTATAATTGGGAAGCCATTCAACTAAGCATTTAGCAAAAAATCGAAATATGAAGAAAATTTTACAAATACAACAATTTACCGTGACGTTACACCAGATTTTGACTTTCTGTAATGTCTCCTGAGTACGAGAACTAATTTTTAGCCTGAATAGTCTGTATGTATGTGCGTGAACTAATTTTTAGCCTGAATAGTCTGTATGTATGTGCGTGTACTAACATATATTTCATAAACGAAAAATCGCAGCAAGCTCAAACTTGATATTCCGTTTAGGAACTACCACCGCATCAGGCGTGAAGATTTCAGGCAAAATCTCCATTGACCGGAAGTGCAACATTACTGAAGGTTTTTTCAATGTTTCATTATTCGAAACTTACGACTCTAATGATTTTCTTTAAAGTGCATAGACTATCTACACTCATAAATACCTATTTTGGAGCCTTCTGGAGGAACAGTAACGTTCAGCTGCCCTATAAAGAACCACTTCAATACATTTGGTTCCATTTAAATAATAGTATACATTAGAAGTATTTCTCCAACGTTACAGTGTACGGTTTTGGGTTTTTGAAATTATCTTGAAAACGACTGTAACAATTTCCTTTACAGTTGGTGTGCTAACTGCACAGATATAAATAAACCCGTCACTTTTATTTGAAACATTTAAAAAAAAAAAAAAAAAAAGATTTTTGAATAGTGGGTGAAATTTATAGGGAGTTAAATTTCAAATATTTATATGCAGTTTGTTCAATGTTTTTGGTGCGCTCTACTGGGCCGCAATATAACTTCACTTCTCTACCTGCCAAGGTTTATATATATATAACTGTGCTAACAGAAGTAAGAGAAAGTGTGTGAACGAACAACATGAATTAGCTCTTGCTAATTCATGAATAATTGCCTGCTATATTCTACTATAGAAAACTCCTAAGAAGACATAGAGAAATATAAGAATAAGGGAGAAAAAAAAACCTGTATCAGATCGCCACCGAAACAAAGTGTGAAACTGTGTAAATATTGCATTGTATGGTTTGTGTGTGTGTGTGTGTGTGTGTGTACAAAACCCACCTGTAGATTGTAAAATGCAACAAGTATCTACGTTAACGTGACGAATTATATTCATACTGTCACAATGCAGTATTAACCATTGTGGCCATTGACACCGTATATTTACAAAGTTGTTTCAAGTTTTAACTTTTCTTACATTAAAAAAAGAATTTTTAAAACTTGTTAATCTGACTCTCTCAGGTGGATTTGCAGAACTCATCAATTTTGTGCTATAAAAATTTTTTTTTTTTTATAAATTTTTATGAATTCATTATTTAGAAATTTAAAGGTATTTGTTAAATAAACTATAGAAATATGAGAAAATAGGATAAAAATAGGAACACTGATAATTTAGTTCTATTGCAGGTTAGAATTACAAGTTTAACAAAATCATAGGAACAGGTTTCGAGGAAATCCGGAGGCGGTAAACTTGGAAACCGATTCTGTAAGGATGTATTTCCGGTTAATGGATTGTCTAAACTTGCCATTATTCCAAACTTCTTATACTAATCATTAATAGTTGATAGTAATATTGTTTTTGAAATATTAAGTTAACACGAACATAACAACACACGGACACTGGGTAACTTCAAAATCTGGGTTGAAAAATCTATTTTGAAATTCTAAATGATCGCAATGCTTCCTGCTTACAGCAAAAAAGTTGTCTTTCCGATTTTATAAAGATAATACGACTAGCATTAAATGCAACAAAGACCCCATTTAAAGTACTCGAGTAAAGACATTAAAAATCCATTTCTTTGTCTTGAATTCACATAATGAATATGATCTGTGATGAAATGTTGCCTTGTATACTGTAAAACGTGAGCAAACCTACACATAGATACTTTTAACTGAAAAACTTTTTTCTCAGACCAAATTTATTTTTCAGGAGGGAGAGTATCCACTTTAAAATATCATTTCAAATAGTTCCATACTCTTATTTAATTAAAGGCAATTAAATGTCTTGTCAGAATTCAAAAATTTTAAAAGAAATTGGCCAAGTAGAAACAGCGAGCGTTTTATGCCGAAGTATTTCCTTTCTGGTTGTTCCAGCCGTAAGCGAAAGTAGAAAGATCACGTCAAACTTCTACTTACTGTTGAAATGAAGAAATATTGCAAATCGTCCTCGCAGATTTCAAATATAGAAAACTTAATGGTTTAATTTGAAACTTTTTCCGGCAAACTTCAATTTGCAAGTATTCTATAGAAACCAAGACATTGGCTTCCCAACGTAGTTGCAGTTCTTCATGTCGGATATGCGGAAAAAATGTTTGTGAGTACGCCGTGAGACTCAACAGTAGCACTATTTAAGAACAAAGTCTCTAAATTTAGTAACTAATATTAATTATAATTAAATATGTTGAAATTCTGTGTTTGAAGGAAATAGGTTCGTAGGAAGTGCGTTTTTACTAGTTTTTTCAGTTTTCTGCTATTTTCACTAAAACGGCTTCAACGATTTTCTTTGACTACTTATGTGAACTATTTATGTGTACTGCACACCTAAAGAGGTACAACTTTTATTTTCAATATTTTTCCGGCCCAAGCATTGAAGGGTACGGGTGAAGCCATATTTTCCTCTAAAGTGATGTCTTAGTTGATTATACAATTCTATCTTTCAAACACTATTAATTAGAAATAAATAGACTGCCAAAATTAAGAGTTTCAAGAAAATGAGAAAATCGAAAGTACGTTTTTACTGAACAGTTTTTACAGATTTTCTTCATAAAAACACCCGACGAATTTCATTGAATTTGGTATACTAACTGAGAATACAAGGATCTAACACTTTTGTCCTAGAAATTCATTTAAAGAACGTTTTGAGGGCGTGAGAAGGTTGTATTTCCACAAAAAAAGTCATTTATTACGTTTAGATTCAGCCTTTGATATAAAACGGAAGACAAACATTTAAGTTTGAAGAAAATTTGTTAATACCAGATTTTTTATTTTCTGGAAAAACTATCACAGAGAAGGGGGGGGGCGGTCGTCAGGTTTCCTTCTGAACTACCATTTCATTTTATTTTACCGCTTGCCAGTTGTATAATGTTGTGAGGACGCAATGATTTGCCCGAGAATCCTACGGTGGATGTACACCATGATGGTGAGACCAGTTATCACCTATGGCGCGGTGACTTGGTTTGGAAAGACCAAAGAAGTATCGGTCAGGAGAACTCTTGACAAGGTACAGCGGCTCGCATGCTTGTGCATGACGGGGGCTATGAGGACTTGCCCCACCGCCGGGATGGAGGTTATCCTCAATCTGTCACCTTTGCACCTAGTGGTGGAAAGGGCGGCGAAGGGGGCCCTTTTTAGGATCTCTAGGGGTGGTGCAGGAGGGGAGGGATGGCTGGGGGTTAGAGAGTTGGTATTCTCACCTTTGGGCTCCCTCATCTGGCACCTCCCTAGGGATGGTATGGTTAAGAAGTATAGCTTCACAAAAAATTTTTCGTCGAAGCTGGGCACCAAAAGTGAGTGGAGCGAAGGATCCGCTCTGTTGGGCATTAAGGAACATGCCATAAAATGGTATACGGATGGGTCGAAGACCCTCGAGGGGACTGGGGCAGGGGTGGTTGGTCCAAGGATCAAACACTCGGAACCCATGGGTAAATTTCCCAGCATCTTTCAGGCGGAGATATACGCTATTGGAAGATGCGTTCAATTTAACCTCGATAGGGGATATAGGAATCGGGAGATTGTAATCCTTTCCGATAGCCAAGCAGCCATCAGAGCTCTGGGTGCACCAGTTATTAACTCTAAAATGGTTTGGGAATGCCTAGATAAACTAAACGATCTGGGCAGTAGGAACAAAGTCGCACTTTGGTGGGTGCCGGGGCATGTTGGCATTGAAGGGAATGAGACGGCCGACGCCCTGGCCAAGATAGGCGCTATGACACCACTTTTGGGGCCGGAACCTTTTTGTGGGATTAGCGACCAGTGTCTGTTAGAGGAACTTAAGAAGGAGGAGGAGACGAAGAGATCTCAACTCTGGTACTCCCTCCCCAGGTTGCGGCAGGCCAAGATCTGCTTGGGAAATTATAACCAACGGAGGTCGGAGGCCTGCATTGGATTGAGTAAGAACAAGCTCCGCGTACTTACGGGTTTCCTCACGGGGCATTGCCGACTTAGAGGACACCTGGCGAAGCTGGGCTTGGAAAGTGACAGCTCATGCAGATTCTGTGGGGAGTTGGAGGAAACTCCAATACATCTCCTAACAGACTGCGAGGCTGCCACTCAGAGAAGATTCAGGAACCTGGGTAGCTACCAGGTGGAGGAGGGGGATATACCCTCTCTAGAGCCCGTCAGGGTATTAGGATTCCTCAGGGACCTTAACCTGATGGAGATATTGTAGAACGCATGTTCAATTGGGCATCCGTTCGGGTGCTATGGGCAAGCCTGTGGCACCCAGGGGGCATAGCACAATAGACCTGCTCAAGGTCGCAGTGCGTTGGCCCCCCGCTAAAAAAAAAAAAAAAAAACACAGAGAAGGGGGGGCGGTCGTCAGGTTTCCTTCTGAACTACCATTTCATTTTATTTTACCGCTTGCCAGTTGTATAATGTTGTGAGGACGCAATGATTTGTCAAATTTCCGATGCAGAAACAGCAGAAAAATCGTTTGATCGGAAGTGTCCTGTTTTATTGAGTAAATTGTAAGTAGTCCATACCAAATGTTTTTATTTATATATTTATTTATTACAATTTCCCAAAACTACGGTGGACGTAATACCGTGGAATAATTGGCAAACAATTAAGTATGAGAAACTTTCAGCAAGTTTACAGATATGTGAGACAAATGAGGTCTCCAAATAGTACATTAACGATAGAAATTGTTGTCGTAAAAGGAAACGAATGGAGAAGATTAGATGTTTAAACTCACCATCTATTGATTTTGTGATAGAAAACGAAGAAAACTCACGAGTTCTTAAGAGCGATAGATAGAGAGAGAGAGAGAGGTAGAGGTGCATAGTTGGTGGAAAACAGCTTGGCTATCACCCAACGGAGTTAATTCAATTATTAGCTGAACACACTAACAAAACAAAGAAGATGACTGATCCTTGCTCGCACTCTGGTGGGGAAATTTTAAAGATAATACAAACAAATTATATTATTTTGTAGTTACGTAAATAAAACAAAAGATGTGCTGAAATAAATCCATGAAAAGAAAAGGGGAAAAAACCTTTTGTGAAACATTTCACACTTATTTCAATTGTAATTCACAATTTTTAATTAAACGTTTAGTTAGTTTTAACATTATTTTCATTATATGAGTGGTGAGATTATATAGCTTTTGGTTTTTTTCTTATTCCTAGATTAGAGGAAGTATTGGGATCGGGTCAAATTTTCGAAATTAAGTTCTTACCCGAAATAAATGTTTTGAGGTCCCTTGAGTGTGGAAAAAATGTTTTTAGCGAAAGGTCTGCCTGTCTGTATGTGCGTATGGACAAAACATCTGAAAAAGAAAAAGCGCAGCAAGTTCGACCTTGGTATTCCGTTTAGGGACCACTACCTATCTGACACGAAGGTTTTGGGTAAAATCGATCTACCGGAAATGCGACTTTATTGGATGTCTTTTTTTTCAGTTTTTCACGATTTTCTAGAAAACGACTGCAATGATTTTCTTTCACTTTCCTATCACTTTTGTTTAAAACATTTTCCTGGGAAAATTGATTATTAAGAGGTTCTGGGGGGAACAGTGGCGCCAAGCTTTCCTCTAAAGTGCCACTTCAATTTGATGAATAGTTCTGTCACCTATACAATATTGATGTACAATAGAAGAATAATTGCTGGTATTACAAATTTGAAAAAATCGAAATACCGGAAGTACGACTCTACGGATTAGGATTATAAGATTTTTGGATTTTTCCCGCAAATTTACTACAACAATTTCCTTTAAACTTGGAATAACTGCATTAATATAAATCTAACATTTTTATTTAAAATATTTAAAGAAGTAGTAGGGGTAGTTGTTAGGTAGGTTAGGGGTAGTAGTACGGGATTTTCGGTTTTACGGAGTTGGTTCAGTGTTTTTAGAGCATTCTACTGCTTTTCATTTTTATGACATCTTGATCTGATTAATTGTCAAAAAACATTTTCAACAAATAATCAGTGAAAAAACTCCTTTGCCATAGGAGAAAGTAAAGGAAAATATGTCTATGAAATTTCCTCCGAACCCCCCTATTTGTCACAATTCAAATAAAAAAAAAATAGAAGATTCTTCTCGACGGTTCTTATATGAAGGAAAAGGATTGTGAGATTCGGTCTTTTTAAAAAATAAGAAAACTTAAATTCTTGCCAACGTTTCGACAAATATATTGTCTTTTTCAAGGCACACAAAAAAAAAATAAACCTGTTAAAAATTTTCAAAACATAACAATTTAAAAACTTACGTATAAATTAGGAAAATAAAAAGTTGAGAACACCTCAACATCACAGAGAATAGTGATGTAATGTGATGAGACCAGTGATCACTGATTAAAATAACTTTTAACGTTTATTCTATCGACGTTTCGGACAGTTAAATCTCTTACCTCTCCTTGACAGATCCTGAGGAAGGACACCAAATGTGTCCGAAAGTTGATAGAATAAACTTTAAATTAAAAGTTGGAAAAAAATGTTCTTTCGCCCCAGCCACTCAGCATGTTTGCTTGATTTATTAACAACGGCCAAACGTAATGGGACAAAAGCTATAAATTAAAAATCAAAGGAAGCTCAAGCTTGTTATTCAAAGTGAATTTGAGAATGGCAGCAGAAAAAAAGTCGTGTGAACTGTTGCACACCAGATTCTTATCCTGGAATCTATACAAAATCTGTCGTGAAACACTTTCACACTTGCACTAACAGCATTTCTCCTCACATTGTGAATGATCAATTTTCTTAAAAGCCGGGCTTTTCCTAAATATTTAGTTCTCACAACAATTATAGTTAATGGAACCGTATATTGCACTGATAAGGCTTTATAGACACATATCGCAATGCTTTCAAAAACAGATTGAGAATGAATAGTGATCACTGTTCTCATCACATTACATCACTATTCTCTGTGATGTTGTGTGGTTCTCAACTTTTTATTTTCCAAATTTATACATAAGTTTTTAAATTTGATATGTTTTGAAGATTATTTGATAGTTTTTTTTTTTTTATGACCTGTTGTATTTATATGTTGTAGGCCTTGAAAAAGACAATATATTTGAGGAAACGTTGGCAAAAATTTAAGTTTTCTTATTTTTTAATAAGACCAAATCTAACAATTCTTTTCCTTTAAAAAAAAAAAATTAATACAGATGTGCTGGGGATTTCTAGTTGTTAGGCATTAGGTTTTTAGTTGTGTAAGGCATAAGGTTTACCTGAACATAAGCGCACTGTGTGACAATGAGATCTGTATCAAGTTACATCATAACGTAACGGTAATTTAAACGGCAGCGAAATTCCACAAATTCGGTAGAACCCTCTGAAAATCATTTTTTTCCGGTTAGTATTCCAAGTTTAAAGAAAGTCGATGGATGAGAGTTTTCGAGAAAACTCCAAATAATACTCTGAGAACCTATTGTCTAAATTTGTAAACACACATCGATTAGACTATTCGATGAATAGTATAGACACATATACATATATATACGAGTATATAATTTCTGGCATCCCTCACAATGATGTATTTCCGGCGAAAATGTTTGAGATCTTTTAGTCAAGCAATACTTATTAGTCGAAAAACACCAATACTATCTAGTACTCGTAGTTTCAATTTTATATTGAATTTTATAACAACTATTACATAAAACAATATCTGATAACATTGTATGTACATGAAAAATTCAATTTACCATCTAATATTTATTATATAATTCAATTGAAATTGTTTCAAAAGATATTATTATTTAATATTATTTGAGTGTACAGTTTGTAACAACTTTTATATAATTACTGGAATACATCAGTTAAAATACAATTCAAAGTTTTGAACAAGTTTAATTTCCACTTTATACAGGACAAATTAATTATTGCAACAGTTTGTATGAGTACTAATTGAATAACACAATTCTTGTGTACAAGTGGAGAGAAATGAGAAAGCAATCTACCCAAGAGTTTTCTCATTCCAAACTGGAAGGATCTGACAGGATATATTTCAACTAATCATCGGAATCTAATTATTTTTAATGTTATTTTACAGAAGATGGAATCGTGTAAACTTCTTGAAATGGGAACTTAGCGCCCTAGAACTCTCAGAAACCTGATGGATGAGGGGTAAGTGAATAGTAAAAATGCCAACTAAAAAAAAAACAACGCTGCAGGTGTTTTGAAAATCGCGAAAAACTGCAAAAGACTACCAGTAGACATTTTGACCAAAACTTCTGTATGCCATTATCTGGTGGATACATAAACGGATATCAAGTTTGAACTTCCTTCGAGTTTTTTTGGTTTTTGAGTCATATCTTGCCCTCTGTCTCATAATCACATCCCACTCACACACAGGTAGTTCGCCAAAAGATTGTTTTCATACTCAAGAACCTCAAAAAATTGCAAGAGTTAAAAGTTTGAAGAAAATTGGGGAAGAATGAAAAGTAAGTTAGTTCTTGGACGGACTGCCAAACATGATGTCAGCAATATGTATTATGAAAATAAACTTCAATTATAAAGTGTAGTAGATGTGGGAGAGAGACAATTGTAGAGATATTTAGGAGAATGAAGAAATAATAAACTTGTAGATATACTAAACACTGATAATATATAATAACTGCAAGGACTTTATACTGTTAAATGATACTTGAGAATAAGGTAGCGAGAGAACAATTAAAAGAGAGACAGACTGGTTGACTAATTAGAAAGTAGAATGATGTTGATTTGATTGGTGTTGATAATTGTTGTAAAACTGTCCTCAAACTGTTCTTCTATAGGGCTAGCTCATCTCGAGATATATATAAAATTCTCCCTTCCTAGTTTGGCCTAGGTAGGGAGTAATCAAGTTCTTTGGATCCTATGAATCTTTAATGATTATAATGATTCGGATCCCATGACATCAGCAACCCTGTTATTTAGAACTGTAATATAGCAGGAACAATTCAGTAATAGTATGAGTTTCACATCTGATGTTTAGGATATTGTTATTGTATCAACAAACTTCCTGAACTGACGTAACGCAAGCAAATGCAAGCTTTGAAATTCCTCAGAATGAGAAAATATTTTTATTGGTCTATTTGTGTATGTGTATTTGTATATGTCTGAGTTTACTTGTATTGCAAACAAACACAGTATCTCAACTCAAAAACGAAAAAATAAGAAATTTAAACCACAGAATGTTTTCCTTAAGAGTTATTTTTCAGGTTTTTGAAAGCATTGCGATATGTGTCTATAAAGCCTTATCAGTGCAATATACGGTTCCATTAACTATAATTGTTGTGAGAACTAAATATTTAGGAAAAGCCCGGCTTTTAAGAAAATTGATCATTCACAATGTGAGGAGAAATGCTGTTAGTGAAAGTGTGAAAGTATTTCACGACAGATTTTGTATAGATTCCAGGATAAGAATCTGGTGTGCAACAGTTCACATGACTTTTTGCTGCTGCCATTCTCAAATTCACTTTGAATAACAAGCTTGAGCTTCCTTTGATTTTTAATTTATAGCTTTTGTCCCATTACGTTTGGCCGTTGTTAATAAATCAAGCAAACATGCTGGGTGGCTGGGGCGAAAGAACATTTTTTTCCAACTTTTAAAGTTTATTCTATCAACTTTCGGACACATTTGGTGTCCTTCCTCAGGATCTGTCAAGGAGAGGTAAGAGATTTAACTGTCCGAAACGCCGATAGAATAAACTTTAAAAGTTATTTTCTTTTGCCCCCAACCATCCAACATTTTGTTTGATTTATTAATCAAATATATCATTTTTATTAAGAAAAAAAAAAATTAAAAATGATATTACCTTCAGGAAATATATTTCGCCTTTTTAAAGCCAGAAATAAATAAATATAAAATTACATAATAAATAGGTAAATATTATATTTCAGTATAACACTTCACGACGCTGTCTAGTGAATAAGAGAAGCAAAAGTACATCAGATACTGAACAGAGTAAAAAGTAATAATAACAATAATAATAAATTATATTCTTATTGTTAGAATCTGGTATTAGTGAGGGAGGAGGTTGAATTTCTTATTACCAGCAACAACTCCATCTAGTCTTCACAATTTCATTTATTCAATCACTGTACGAAAAAAATCTGGTATGAACCAATCACAGGACTTTCTCTCACTGCAGTTTACAGACTTATAATTGATAAATTTCCTTCAAACTTATGATATTTTACTAAATGTTTTTTCTACAGTTGTATATCAATGGGAGAATCTGGACAATTAATATAAAATGACTTTGTTTGAAGAAAGCATAATGTATTCCCCCCCTAACCGCACAAACTTCATTAAATGAATTTGCTCGGAAGAAAGTTTCAAACAAAAGTGATAGCGCTCTCTGTATTCATAATTAGTGTACCAAATTTAAAGAAATCCGTAGGTGTTTTTATGGTGAAAAACGAAAATAACTCAAAAAACTGTTCAAATAAATTCATTTTCTTCCGGTCAACCATTTTCTTAAAACTCAAAATTTTGGCAAGATATTTAATTTTAATTAGTGTTCTTTAGATGACAGAATTGTATAATAACCGGAAAGAGCACTTTATGAAAAAACATAACCCCATCCTTCCCCGAAAAGCAGCCTTAAATCTGATTTTCCAGAGAAATGTTTCAAATAAAAATTATAGCTCTTAGTATGTGTAACTGTGGGTCTTCTGGCACATGTCTGTCAGGCTTCCAGACATGGACAGCTTCACAGCATTCATCCTTATGGATGAGCTCAGTTGGTTAGATACTCATCGGGGGGTCCGAACAAGGCCATTAGTGAGATGTTGCTGTGTTTTCCACAGAGAGCTCTGAGGCATCTGGTTGGATCTCTTGCTGGACATTGTGGTTTAAGGAGACATCTCTACATAATGGGGCTCATGCCGGATCCATTTTGTAGAGTCTGTGAGACAGAAGAGGAAACACTCATCCATCTTATGACTGATTGCCTGGGTTGTGAGGAAATCAGGTTCAGGACCTTTGGTCGGAATAGCATGTCTGTGGAATTAATATTTCCGCTTAAGGTTATTGTCCGATTTATTCAGACATCTTAAATGGATTAGATCCGGGTCTGGATTTTTGTTTTAGACCCGGTTTGTTGTTGTTTTTCTTGAGGTAGCTATATAGGCCCAGCGAGGCTTTGGA
This sequence comes from Triatoma infestans, assembly GCA_011037195.1. NCBI lineage: Eukaryota > Metazoa > Arthropoda > Insecta > Hemiptera > Reduviidae > Triatoma > Triatoma infestans. Next base: position 23,343 of record JAAEAF010002646.1, on the reverse strand, counting down.
TAGCGTAGGGTTTCCCTTCCCACAGACAAATAATAATAATAATAATAATGTGTAACTGATATACCAAGTTTAAAGAAATCGTTTGAGCTAATTTCGAAAAAATCGCAAAAAAAAGTGAAATCGCCTTTTTCACTGTGGGACTTCCGGTACAGGAATTTTGACAGATAACAGGATCGCATGGTGATAGCTAAACTGACTATATACGGAATATAAAGTTGGACTTTATACGATTTTTCGTTTCGTGGTCTTCACCTACACACCTACACACACACACCACACACACACACACACACACACACACCATTTTCTAAAAACCACTTTTTTGGACTCAGCGGACCTCAAAATGTGTATTTCCTGTGAAAATTCGATATCGAAAATTTGACACCATTACAATATTTCCTCTTAACAGAAGTAAGAGACAGAAAAATGAATATTTTTTTTACTGTTTTTTTTTTAACTGACAATGATGAAATTTTTAGAAATTTTTTGGGTGTTTAACATTAATTTTATTTTTTCCTACTAATATAAAGGCCACATACAAAATGGCGGACTTAAGTCTTGCATTCTGCCTATTTCTCTTTTGCTTTCTTTTCCAATAATGCAATGGCAATTCTGAGTTTTTCTTTATAGCTCACATTAGCTATATAAAACAGTAAGTAATATGCTAGAAATAGCTTGACTGTTTGCATTTTGTAATAACAATTTTTTATTGCAATATTTGATAATTTATAAAATAACCTACGAAATGTAAATTATAAAAAAAATTCTAACCTAGATTTTTCATAGAAATAATTAGCCAATTACAGTGTAAAAATATAAAATTTGGGCGTGGTCAACATGATAATTCTAAATTTCTGAGGTTAAAATTCCACATTTCACACCTTTACTTATTCACTGTGATTGGCTAATTATCTATAACTAATTATTTCTATGAAAAATCTAGATCAGAATTTTTTTACTAATTTTCCCTCGGTAGGTATTTTATAAATTATCAAATCGTGCAATAAACTTTTTTTTATAAAAAAAACTGCAAAAAATCATGTCATTATGCCATTGTTGAAAAAGAAAGCAAAAGAGAATTAGGTATTCTCTTAGGATCATTTTGTATTTGGTCGTTTATACTAATGGTACAAAATAAAATAACACTCTACGATTGCCATATTATATATATTCATCCTTCTCACTTTTTTATTTAGCAAAATCAGAAATTTATTGTATTTAAAAAAAATAATCATAATTTGTATCGACAGCTGTAGGATCTTGTACTCGCTAGCTTCGCCACCAGTGCACGAATATAACCACAACTATAACTTCAAAAACAAAACAAAATAAAAAATCTGATGTCTAACTTTCGTATGACTCTTTCTGATTGCATGTATCACAAGTTTTATTAACAAATTGTTTTAATCATGGAATTTATAATAAACTTATAGTTGCCCTTAAAATAAATAGATGGCAGGGTGGAGAGCCGTGCATTATACATGTTGGTTTTGGAAACAATTAGCTGAATATGAGGGCTATAATGCTGCCGCAGAGCACCGCTACTTGTAAGGTTACAAATACTTTTTAAAAAGTTCAAAGATAAATCTAACTTCTTAGCTAACCTTAATTCCATCTAAAATCAACTTTTCACAAGCAAAACAGTTTCAAATGAAAGGATAGGTTTATATTTGTACAATTACCATTACAAAATTGATAAAGATAAGTCGTGAGGAAATAAACAAAAATAAAAACTTGAAAGTAATGTAAGTATAGGCTTTTATGTAGGTAGTTATTAGGTGAAGTTTAAAGGAAATTATTGCGAGTTATCTTCAAGAAAATCGTGAAGAAGAGAACAAAGAAGAAAACAGTAAAGTTGAAACCTTTGTATCACAGATGCGATGGTGGTATCTAAAGGGAATATCACAAGTTCGAGTTTCCTTTCTAATTTACTTCTTTGAGCGCAAAAAAAACGAACAGAAAGAATCATTCGCTAAAAACATTTTCTCTTACAGCTATAAGAGAAAGTAATAAGGAAGAGGTAATTCAATCTAACTTCAACTGTCACCGCTGACCTCTCTTTCTCCCATACACACACTCACACACACACACACGCACACCACACTCAACTCATTCTGTTTCGCACGCTCCGAGCGTGCATTATATAATACAAATATCTAGCGCCAAAGAGGTAAGTCAAATTTATCTTGCCATAAATTTTAACATGAACATGGCATAAGAGAAGAAAGAGGTCCCTCGCAGATAAGTTAGAACGCCGCCCACCAGGGTGACCTACATTTCTGTTTCTAAATTTATATATACATCTATTTATTATAAGAATATATATAGATATAAAAAAAAAATTCAGTTAAGTCTCATTTTGGTAGATGTATTTTGATCAAAATCTTATTGTCCGATGCGATGGAAGTAGTACCTAAATGGAATGTCAAATTTGAGCTCACTGCGATTTTTCATTTTGAATTAGTATGTTTACATGAACAACGCACACACAGATCGGACGCACTAGTTACATGTACTGTCCTAAAATAATCAGTTCCAACGCTTGGACCTTCTGATGGTACAACAGTCCTGAGTGCCAACCATATGACTGTTGCAACTATGAGGCTGCATTGGGTAAATGAAATTGGAGGATGTTGAAAGTTGGAGAAAAGACACCTCGTAAATAACAAATATGCAATTTTTTTTTTCATTAATTTTTACTGTCTCTTCCTCCAAGAAGTATTTTGGGTAACTGTCAAATTTTCAATATCAAATTTTCACCGAACTATACATTTTGAGGACCCCTGAGTCAGAAAAAATGGTTTTCAGAAATTGGTCTCTATTTGTGATATTTTATGTGTAGAAGTTTTGGCTGTGTGTGTGTCAGCATAACGGAAAATCACAGTAAGTTCTAAGTTGATATTTTTTTTAAGTCCTACCACAGGACATGGTCAATATCTACCAGCCCATAATTTTTTCAGAAAACGGCTCCAACGATTTCCTTTAACACTGGTATGTCGACTACACATATCAAGACTACGACTTTCAATTGAAACAGCTTTCCAAAAAATTCATTTTAGGAGGTTTTGGGTGAGGGGTGAGGTTAATCTTCCTTCTAAAGTGTCATTTCCATATATTATGCGATCTTAACACCTATACAGTATTAATAAGAACCCAATATGCTGTCTAAATTCCGAGTTTGAAAAAGTACATTAAGCGGAAGTTACTTTAAGTACTTAACAGTCTTTTTATTTTCTTTTGCAATTAATTTAGTAAGAGGAAGTATTGTAATCGTGCCAGATTTTCAAAACTGAGTATTCAACGGAAATACACGTTTTGAGGTTCCCTGAGTCCAAAAAAATGGTTTTTAGAAAATGGTCTGTAAGTGTATGTACATCATTTGTCAAATACTCCCTCTCTCTATAACCTGTTCCATTTGGTATAATCCCAAATCCGCTGTATCTGGGATTTGTTTTGGCGTTTTGCCGCTAGATGTTGGGCTAGTTAGAGTTGAATAATGTTACTTTTACACACTTGTGAGAGAAAGTAGTGTGTAAATCATTAGTGAAAGAAAGTAAAACTTTAGCCACTAAATTTAGTGTAGTAATCGTCATATTATTCAACTGTTGTAAAAAAAAGAATATTATGAAACATATGGAAATGAGAGGTGCGCAGCAATATAAATATGTTAAATAAAAACAGATATAAAGTTGCAATGCCATTTCTAGTTAAAGTAATTCCTAATAAAATAACCAAAAAAAAAGGTCGTAGACCCCTGTGTGCATTAGTGGTATACACTTTATACCGGCGGCAAGATTGGTTAAATGATATTCATGTTATAAAACGTGGAATAAATTCCCTAGGCATTTAGATAAAACTGGAAAACGTACATATTTATTACACAACACATACTTATACACACTTACACCATATATATATAAATATTATTTATAATCTGTGTCTGCAGATGTAAGTGTTACTGTGTTTTTTATTGCTTATCTCTTACAGCTGTAAAATGTGTGTTTTTTTTTTAAGTTGGTCTGTGTGTGACACACAACTGGATAACTCTGAAACTTAAAATTTTCATTAGCTGGATGAGGTTCGCTGAGTTCCTTACGATAACATTTTAGTCCAAATCAGTTAACCGCTAATCAGTACACCCCTTACTGAATGGATTTTCCAGTTTTTTGCCAACGTCTTTAATTTTTTGTATAAGCACTATATATATGTATATATATATATTCAAGACAAAATTCATTTTTTGGCGGGTGCTAGAGAAGAGGTGATATTTTTTTATAGGCTTTACATTACGGTGTCATTTCAAATTGTTTTACAATTCCATCATCTACATTATTATTATTATTATTCCCAAAAGGGGAGGGAAGTAAACCCTACGCTATCCAAAGCCCCCTCGGGCCCATATAGCTACCCCTAAAGAATACCTACCACTGGGACTAGAATGAAAATCCAGGTCCAGGTTTTAACCATCTAAATTTCACAACAGACCGAACAAATCGGACCAAAACCTTAAAAGGATACAGCTTAAGATCCTCTACCGACATCCTATTCCGGCCGAAGGTCCTAAACCTAATCTCCTCACAACCCAAACAATTCGTCATCAAATGCATGGGTGTTTCCTACTCAGTTTCACAAACTCTACAAAAAGGGTCAGGCACAAGTCCCATTATATACAGATGTCTCCTTAAACCACAATGCCCAGTGAGGAATCCAACCAGATACCTGAGGGAGGTCCGTGAAAGACATCGGACCCCACTACTCAAAGCTCCGTCCGGGCCCCCAATGAGCATTTTAGACTGCCGACAACCCACTGCACTCATCCATAAGGATGAGTGCTGTGAGGTCATCCACGTCTGAAAGCCCGACAACATGTGTCAGAAGACACACCAACAGCAGGCTCTGGACCAATGAAAGGGAGAGAGGCACCTAATTTGGCAAACCTATCCACCTCCTCATTCCCAAAAATTCCCATATGACCTGGAACCCAGACCAGAAGCACATCCTTTAATGAAGAAAGATCTTCCAGTCTTCTAGAACATTCAAACACCAATCTGGAAGTGAAGACACATGAATTAAGCGCCTTCAACGCAGCCTGGCTGTCCGAGCAGATACAAACACCTTTTAAATTAGTGTTACGCACCCTCTCATCCAAACAGCAAAGAATTGCATAAACCTCAGCCTGGAAAACGGTGGCCCACTCACCAAGAGGCGCTACCAAATGATCTCCCGTCTCAAAATAGATGGCAGCCCCAGACCTACCATCCATCCTGGAAACCGTCCGTGTAGCATCGGAGATAATTCTCAGGAATCACACCAGACGGACCCAGGGTTAACCAATCTTCCCTAGAAGGCAACCTAACCCTGTAGGAATGACCAAAGACAAAAGTCTTCAAATTCCTATCAGAAGGGAAACCTGTAATGGGAATCCTTAAGAGCATCTCACGATAAATGGTAGAATGACCATATCGCTTACCCTGCCAAAAACCTGCCTGTTTAATTCTATAACAGGCTTTCATTGCCTGGTTTTTCACCTCCACAAAAAGAGGTGGAATCCCTAACAAAGTCTCCATAGATGCGGTCAGTGTCGTCCGAAACGCTCCAGTCACCGCCAGACAAGCCAAGCGTTGGACTTCTTCCAACAGCTGCCTAGCAGATCGTGTTTCAATGCGACGCCACCACACCAAAGCCGCATATACCAATCTAGGTTTAATGACCATACAATAAATCCAGAACATCATCTTGGGAGTGATTCCCACATTCTCTCCGACATTGCCAAAATGAGATTATCGCCTTTTGATGTTGTGTCTTACATGTTCCGACCAGTTCAATTTACTGTCGAGAACTACTCCAAGGAACTTCACTGAGTTGCTAACCTGTATGGAAGTACCTAACAACCTAGGAGGTGTAAAACCTACTATCTTCCTTCTATGAGTAAATAGAATTGCCTGGGTCTTAATAGGATTAATAGAAAGACCCTTATCCTGTGTCCAACAATACACCATGTTAAGGGCGCTTTGCATTAGGTCCGAAATAGTGGACAAACAGCGCCCTAACAATAAAATAACACCATCATCGGCATATGCTTGCACACAAAATCCCGATGAATTCATCCTAACCAAAAGGTCATCCATGACGACGCACCACAACTTAGGTGAGAGACAACCCCCTTGAGGGCACCCTCTCCCCACTTGTACTATCATGGTGCGCCCGCCAAGGGAAACCTGTATAACCCTACTCCTAAGATAGACACCTATCCAATTGATTAAGACGGGATGTATACTTTTCGTACCAAGGCATCTTCCAGAGCATCAAACGATACTCTGTCAAATGCCCCCTCAACATCAAAGAAACACCCTAGGGCATATTCTTTTATTTCCAAAGCAGATTCTATCCTTCCGACGAGACAATGTAATGCAGTCTCTGTCGACTTACCCACAATATAAGCATGTTGGTTAGGATAGAGTGGATGATCCCTTAATGGGCCATCAGTAATATACCTATCCACCAACCTTCCTAAAGTTTTCAAGAGGAAAGACATAAGACTAATGGATCTAAATGCCTTGGGGTCGAAATGACTACTTCCCGGCTTGGGAATAAAGACTACCCTTACTTCTCTCCATAATGTTGGTACATAACCAAACATCAAACATCCTTTAAACAATCTTAACAATACCCTCGTCAGCACGTCCCCACCCTTTTGCAACAGACAAGGATAAATCCCGTCCGGTCCAGGTGACTTGAAAGGTGAGAAACTTTGTACTGCCCAACTAACTCTATCATGTGTGACAACCTCATCTAAGGTGGATACATCTTCAAGGTCCCATCTCCTACCACCCACCGAAGACGAAGCAGCATTTAAACCAATATTATCCGGGAAGTGAGTATCAAGCAAAAGCTGCAGTGTCTCCCCTTCCCCTCCCCCTGTAAAAGAACCATCAGGGTATCGTAGGGTACCTAACTGACTGTCCCTATCCTTACTAAGAATCCGTACCAATCTAGATGATTCCTGGAACGAATTTATATCCTCACAGAAGGATCTCCAGGAATTCCTCTTGGCTCTCCTCAGAGCATATTTATATGCTCTTTTAATACTGTTATAACTATCCCATGATTCCGAAGAATCAGCAAGGACAGCCTTCCTGTATGAGCCCCTTACCTGTCTCCTTAGTTTTTCCAACGAAGAAGACCACCAGGGATTCTTACTACCCTTAACCACCTTGGGAGGACAAGACTCCTCGAATGAGGATCTAATGTGTTCATGAAGAATACCAGCCTCCCTTTCCAATTCCTCTATACCATCAGGGGCTTCTGATTGGATAGTCAGTTTATCTTCAATAATTCTAGAATATAAACCCAATCCGCCCTCCTAGGATTCCTATAACTAGCCAGGGTAATTGGATCAATCCCCAGACTAAACCTAATCATCCTGTGATCGGAGATGGAAGCCTCAGGACTCACCCTCCAATCCTTAATCAGACCACTAAAATTCCTAGAAGCAAGGGAAATATCAATAACCTGTCTTCTAATCCTAGTAACAAAAGTGGGTTCAGTACCCCTATTCAGGACCTCTAATCGCGTGCCCACCAGGAAATCCATGAGAGCGCGACCCCTACCATTGCTGACGCTGCTGCCCCAGACAACATGATGCGCATTCGCGTCACATCCTATTATAATAGGTATGTCATTGGTCTCCGAATACCGAACCAAACCCATGAACTCCTGAGGAGGAGGAGAGGGGCCATCATAGGGGAAGTAAGCCGAAGCCACAACTACGTCGCGACGACGCCCACCAACCCCCAGTCCAACCCTCACCGCCACCAAGTCCAGAGAGCAGAACTGTCGAAGCAGTTCTCTAAGGGGCCCCCGGCTGACGAATTTAAAATTAAAAACATATAATAAATAAAATTAAAAATTCATCTCCAGAGCTCTCCACCCTCCACGGAGCCTCACAATTTGGGACGCTTTGAAGAAGCGCCAGAGCTACCCTAGAGATATAGCGCCCAGGGATTGTGAGCCATGGCCCACAATACCCGGGAGCTCACCCATGCGTTCTTTACGCTAGCCGATTGACCAGAGCTGGGTTAGGCTCTGGCCGCCTGTTTAGTGGAGTCAGGAACCAAAGTGGATGGTTGGACTGCAAGGCACGCCGAGGAAACTTGCCTCCAGCGAGAACCTGCATCCTCAACCACCAGGACTTCCCTCCCCCACGACACAGGTATCCACACACGGCAAACATGTGGGTGGCACCAGCACGTGCCACTGGCGTGTAAGACTGTAACTATGTAAGTGTATAATGTTAAGGCGTTTAGGTGTAAATGATGCAATATGAATTCCCACGGAGGCTCCGCAGCAAAAGAATTCGCTGCAAGAGATTCAGGCCGCACATAAATTATGGCGACCCAAACAGAGGGCAGAAAAGTCTCCACCAACTCACACTCCTAATGGGAAAACCACTGCACTTGTTAGTCTGTAATTGTAGCTGAGGTACGTGGGAGTGCTAGGTTCCCAAATAGCCCGAAGGCTACCCTCTGCGTTCACCCTCCAACTTAGCCACCCACGCTTCCACAAAGTGGAGCGCAGATGTTTCCGGAGCCAGCGACGAGGACGCGTTGGATGGGCTAGAATGAGGTTCCGCGACGGATAACCGTCTCGAGAAACATAGGGAAGTTTCACCCTATGTGAGTACGAATACTCCCTCAAACCTTTGGCTCCTCCATCATCTACATAATATTAATAGGAAGTAAATGAGTAGTCAACCTTCTGTTATTGAATAAAATTGAATCATCAGAAGTACAACTTGAGTGAACTTTTATTCAGTCTTTTGTTATTTTCTGTACAGCACTCTGTTTCTTTAAAACTGACCAAACTAATTAAAGAGAAAAAAAAAATGGCGCAACAGCCCACGAAGGGCCAACCAAGGCTGCCAGACGGCTATCAACTGTAGCTTCCCACTTTCTCTCACGATGCTGGGCCAACACTGCCGACTTTGTCCTGACGGGAATCGAACCCTGAATTCTTGCACCAAGGCGAATGCGCTATCCAACGCGTGAGGTTTTGTTTATATAGCTATCACTTCTATTATCCAAGAAACCTGAGTTTAGAGTAGAATATTCAGTAAAAATTAACAGGTTTGGAAAAATTTTGTCTTATAAATGTGGTACAAGAGAAAGTTATATAATAAGTTTTTCACACCTTTTTTTAATTGAAGAACAAACTCAACATAACTGGGTCTCTTTGAGGACCCACTTTGCAGGAAATGTGGACAAAAGGATGAGACACCGTTTCACCTTCTTGGAGAGTGCGTGTACTATGCTCGCAGACGATTCCTGAAATTTGGCGTGCACAATTTGGAGCCGAAGGCGGGATCAGAAATTTCACTTGCCTCAGCTCTGGTGTTTTTTAATGATACAGGGCTGATGTGAGGTGCCTATACGAGTGCACAATGGACCCAGTTGAGGTGCAAGTGCTGAACCTCCTAGGAGGTCCCGCGTTTCTAGCTTAGATTTGATTAGAACAAACTCAAAATCAATAAAGCTCGGGCTTGCTATTGAGCTTATGTATAATCAAGGGATCAGATATAAAGGTTCCGATCAAAGCCAGGCAACTTTACTGATTGTTTTATGCAGTTTTTAGCGGAAAATTGGGAAAACGTTTTTCTTTACTACTTTGTGTACTAAATATAGTTACAGTAGACCATCAATTATACTGGAAATATTTTCTAGTCAAATTGATTTTAAGGAAGTTCTTAGGAAGCTCCAACGTTTATCTGTAACCTAACATATCAGGATAATGTACGTTTCAATCGTCTAAAAGTAATTAAATGTTTTAACTACAATTTTGAACTTGAAGAGAATTTGTCAGCATATGGAAGTTCGCGAGAATTTTTCTATTTATATTCCATTGATTTACGGCCGGTAATACATTCACCAGGTAATGAACCATCAATGTTTATCACTATTACTTTAATAATTTTTTTTTTCATAATTTGTTTTATTTTTGTCTTTAGTTTATTCTAAAAGTGTGCTATACGGAAATGAGAGCAAAAATTTGGAAGTTGGAGAACTTGAATTAGTTTCTTTTCCGGAGATCGTATTGAGTAGAAGATATATCCGGAAGTAAGGCAGAATCTAAAGCTGAGAAGGGGAGGGGGACAAATACTATCTTAATGTTACAGGTCAGAGGATTGAGCTTTCAGTTGTCTCACTGTACTTCCTGCTTTTCCTCTACTTCCTTTTCAATTGTATACAAATGTATACCTCGTGTTTTTTTTTACATTTTAGTTTTGTTTTGTCATACCTCTTTTCACCTCCACCAATATTTCATTATTTTTTTACTTTCTCTTATCCCTCTACGACAACTTTCGAAAAAACTGAGTTTCTACCGGAAATGCATATTTTGAGATATAAGGAATAACAAAAAGTGTTTCGTAATTTTTTTTTATTCGGAAAAGGCTAAAATGGTTTTCTTCAAAATTCCCATAGTAATTGTCCTGCCACTTCTGATTGAAATATTTTTTTCAGGGAAACTGAGGGACTATAAAGATTTCCAACAAAGGAATCAATGAAGATGATACACGCATCATCTCCTGAAGCAGAACACACAGCGGAGTTAGAGAAATGGAGAATATAGACCGTCGGCACAATATTTAAACAGAATTATGCAGCTGCTTGCCTTCGCCAGCAATGTTCATATACACGGGGAAATCAATAGAAGCCGTTAGAGAAGCTGGTCCTAGCTTTAGAACACCCCAGCTTATAAACATGGCTTAACAGTAAATGAAAGTAAGTAAAACCAAATGCATTCTCTGGGTGAACCAAGCTGGTAGATACAAATTCCTATCCTCAATATATGTTTTTTTTTCTTTTCAGCTTTTCGTATTTTCTCGCAAAGAGTGTAGTAATATTTTTACTTTTTTTTTAAATGTATTGTGTTTATGCATCATAAGTGGCGCGCTTGACGGATGAATTGACCAGTATCAATTAAACAGAGGTGGCAGTTGTTTACACTTTGTATGATGGTTATGTTTACAATTGATTTTACTGTAATATTATAGTTTTAACAATTTTCTTTAACCTTATTTTTAATAGTATTAAACTTATAGTTTAACTTTAATCTTATCTTATAGAAAGTAATAAACTAAAAGTTCAAAATATAGAAATGTCATATTCAACTAATTTTGTAACTAATTAAACACACAAACACAAACAGAACAACTTCGAGATAATAAAATATGGAAACAATGCTTGGTTTGGAAGTGCTATATACGGCTGCACTTCATAACTGTCATAACAGTAATAACACCGAATGTGCCTATAGCAATTTAGGTCGCAGCCACCACAATCCTAAAGTAATAATCAAAACCACTACTGAATGTGTCTGTGTGTGTTTGTATGTGTGTCTGTGTGAGAGAGAGCCCCATATCTATCATACACACACACAAACACATTCACTCACCATACATTTTGCACATAAACAGGACAAACTTACTACTATGTCCCCTTACAAGCTCTTTTTCAACACCAAAGGTTTAGCAATGCTGGAGTTAGGTTAGGAAATTTCTTGAAACCATAAATAAAAGAAATCTTTCAAAAGGCTTTCTCTTACTGAAATTATAATCACAGTTATGTAGCTCAATTATTGAAATTTAAGGAACAACAGACAGGAACTGGAAAATATTGATACAAAAGTGAACAACTAAAGTCAATCTTTAATTGAATAAATGTGTGTAATGGGTTTTAGTAAACGAAATACAATGAAATATTTACAGTTTCAAAAGAAAGAAAAGATGATGCGTAATTACAAGATAGTCCGTTTAGGCTATATTTTCTGGTCCTCCGGGCCGGATGGGTGAGGAGACTTCTTTCCCTATAAAGAACGATTTAGCCCAAAGAAAGGAAACTTTTGGACTCTATTATAAAGTTGTAGAATTTCACCAGAGCCTAACCGCTTTGGGTAACATCAAAACTTTCCTGAACCAAACTGTTTCAAGATCAAGGTGCCCAAAAATTTCTGTTCCCAAATTTTCAGGTTTGTTGTCAGAGCGGCCAAACTTCAAGCAGCTATTTCTTTCCATGGTTCACCACAATTTTCAACGTGTCATGATTGAGAAAAAATTTTACCTTGCAGACGCCGTATAGGCGGAGCTAAGTCTGTCATTGCCACCTTCATAGTAGGCGAGCAGAATCACAAACCTGCTTGGGTATTGTATGTTTATGAAACTGTATAAGAAATATAGAAGAATACAAAATTAATTAACCTTTCAACATATTCATAAACTAGTTACAATAAATAATAAATTGATATATTTCTTAAAACTTGAAATTCTTAATCAAAATAAATATTGTAGTGGAGGTACATGTACCCACTGATGGCAAGGTGAAGTGACCACATTGTGGTCCGAAAAAAGCATAAACTTTGCTCTTAAAACCATCCAAAACATCACACTTTTCCTGGTAAAAGGTTTGAAATAAAAGTGATCTGATAAGCATTTATGTATGTAGACAGTATACAAATTTAAGGAAAAATCATCGAAACCATTTTTAACAAAACTGCGAAAAACAGAAAAAAATTTTTGATAAAGCGCACTTCCGGTTGTTTAATTTTGATCGAAACCATAATTTCTGGTGCCTAAACGGAGTACCAAGTTTGAGCGCCTACGACCTTTCGTTTTTGATATACTTTGTTCACGTGCAAACTATTCGCTGAAAACTTTGTTTTCGTGCTCAGGTGACCTCAAAGCATGTATTTTTTCGATGAAAATTCATTTTTAAAAATTTGTCACGATCAAAATACTTCCTTTTACAGTAAGTAAGAGAATGCAAAAAGACGATCCACGTCACATTTTACATCCGTCACAACATTAACCTGTAAACATTTTTACTTTCTAATAATACTGTAAAAAAATCGTGACTACTTTTAGAAAACTTTTCTTCAACGAAATATATGTTATAAGAAAATACGTATATCAGTATAAGTAATAGTGAAGTTTGGCCTTTGTTTATGTTTGGACTACCTGACAGTTTCTGAAGGACACCAGAGGTGTCAGAAACGTCGAAAAATATACTTTTAAATAGTTTGAAAGTTTTCTTCTTTGGCCCCTGCCAATCATTTTACTTTTATAAATATGTTTACGAAATGCTTCCTGTATAAGAAAGCATCTCAAAAACGAAAAATCACATGATGCACACCCTTTATGCCGTAAAATTTTGAACTTATGGTTTTTTATTGCTTGGAATAATAAATACTAAATTTTTAGTTGAAAGTATTAAATTACAACTTACTAAGGCACATATTCAATGGCACTCAGCGGGATCCAGAGGTCGTTTGAATTTTTGCTCCCCTTAATACGATCCTAAATTCTGTATTATAAATCAAAACAACAAAAGTAAAATAAGGTAAAGTTTTGTAGAGGATCTCAAACTAAGGTTTGTTAATTAACGTACTTTATATTTCTTTTTTTTTTTTATATTATTTACATTGTACAAAGAATGTATGAGCCAAAATGACTGAATACACAAACATAAATACAGTCACTTCGCAATAAAAAAACACAGGTAGTTCAAACTAAAAGTCATAACCTCCATGCACAGGTTATTTTTTCCCACCAACAGTGGTGGAAATAATAACATCGGTATCTCCTTATTACCCATAGGTGTGTTTCACCGTGTTCCTCGTACTACAACAGTTAGCACTACTTACTTGTAGCCGGGATTTCCCTATGGCGCCTTGCCACGGAACAACCTGATAATCCGTTTGGGTACTACCATCCGATACGATACGAAGGCGAGAATCCTTCAATCTAATGCGCCACTTTTCAGTACATATTTCGTGAATTTCTCCTAAATGGCTCCAAAAGGATTTCTGAATCAAAACACTGTAACTGAAATAACAAATAAGTGGACCTAAAACAAAATTACTTATAATTTGGGGCAAACATGTTCCTTAAAGTGTTATATATATATTTATATAAAAGTTGTGTATATAAGTATAAAGTAGAACGAAAGAAAGAATATGATAAAAGTTGAAATGCTTCTCTTGAGTATCGTTAAGTTTGATTTAGTTGACACTTTATTCCTGGTAAGAAGTATATATGTACATACTATAGATACATATTGAGCTCCTCTAGTAACAATAACCTGGCCAAAGGATAGCACATAATAATCTCTCTCCTTTTATGTGGTGCCTACGAATTCCTAGAAGAAAAACTGTTAGTGGTAACCTTGTTAAATTTCTTTCTTTTTTTATTTTATTATATATATATACTGGTTTAATATCATATTCTGCCTATCTAATGATCAAATCGTTAAGATGTAATATTGTTATTAAATTATTTAGTATCAATATTATTTAGAAGTAAAGAGTATAATAGTAGTTAAATATCACTGTAACAATACATTTAATTCTCATCAGTATTATTTAGGTGGAAGGGCTGCATATAATAAAGAAATGGCCCACTAGATGGAAGTCGAGAATCACAACTCCAATATTTATCTAAAACCTTATTTTTTAGAAAAATAAGTTTCAAATAAAGTTTCATATATATATATATATACTTATATATGTTACGCTCAAAGACCGAAAATGCTCATTGAGCGAAAAAACAGCTCACAACGCGTTGTGGTCACTGTAAAGCATCCACGTCGCGAAATTCGCGTTATGGCTCTTGTGAAAACGCTCACGACGCTTTATGGCAATCACAGAAAGACCACATAGCGAAATTCATGTCGTGGTTATCATGTTACTTATAATGGTCTTAACCACAACGCATTGTGGCAATAAAGAAAAGCCATGACGCCACTAGTTGGTGTAACCATATCACGACGGACAGGTTGTAACTTGTCGGCTTGAATACAACGATGCATTAAAACATCAGTAGAGTTGTTTATTCATTTCTTGTCTGTTTCTGAGAGTGAACGTATATCAGCGCTAATCATGAACAATTATGCACGTAATGAGTTTACACTTTCTGAGACTAACTTTATTAACATTTGTGATGTACCCTCAACTTCATTAACACTTCGCTCAGCATCTATGTTATCATCTGGAAGTCAGCAAGGCTTTATAATGTGCCACTGCAAAAGATACTGTATTGATAAAAAGTGCAAGTGTCGATCAAAGAATTGTTGTTGTTTACTAATGACCAATAAACATTAATGTTTGTGTTAAATATTTTTTGTACTTGAAAGAATTTTAAATTGTCTTAAAAAAACTTAAAGTTCCTAATTATTTTAAGTAAATTATAAGTAGTTTACCAACGATTAATAATTTGTGTTCAATAATTTACTAGTAACAAGTTGATTTTTTTTAAAATACAAATGGCCTTTTATTTTATGACACGATTTCTTTATATTGTATTTAATAATTACAATACGTCATGCAGCGGTTTTCAATTTTTAGCAGCAGCAAGAGCATTAAGGACATTGTCTGTCTGGTACTTATAGGACAAAAAATATTTCCTAAGGATATCTACCAAAAAGTTTCGAGACTAGTATAGGACCTATATCGCAAATCACTGCGCGTCGTATTCTAATATGGTTCCATACGCGCCATGGCTTTTCTTCATTGCCACAATTCGTTGTGGTCGTATAGCATGATAGCCACGACACGAATTTCGCTATATGGTCTTTCTGTGATTGCCACAAACGCGTCGTGAGCGTTTTCACATGAGCCATAACACGAATTTCGCGATGTGGATGTTTTACAGTGACCACAACACGTTGTGAGCTGCTTTTTCGCTCAATGAGCATTTTCGGTCTTTGAGCGTAACATATATATATATATATATAAACATATTTGGAACCATTTTCAAGAAAATTCGGGAAAAACCGTAGTACTTCAGTTTTTGACCAAAACTTGATTGTCAGACCCCCTAGTAATACCTAAACGAAATAACAATCTATGATTTAGCATTGCTTTATTGTTTTGGTTCTGACTTCAAGTATATGTTTATATCACAAACCATACTGGTTGATTGAATCATCTCTCTACACAAATTGATTGTAGACCTTACTCTGATGATAGATGAAAATTCGAAACCGGTCAGAACCAAAACTATGAAGCAATGCTACGACATAAAATCACAGATGTTATCCAGCATTACGGACCCAACCACATATTCAAAAATTATCTGAACTATCAGATATTTTTATAATTTTGAACTATCTGCGATTTTCCTCTTTTTGAGTTAGGCAGACGATGTAAACACTCAGAGGCAGAGAGAGAGGGAGAGAAATTGCAAAAACCCGTTCAGTAAAGTTGCATTCCGGTTTCAATTTTCTTTCAATTCGGAATTTTGGCAACGTATTTAATACCCACCAGCATTAAATGGATGTGATAGAATCGTTAAATATTCTGAAATATTATATATATTTATCAAAATCGACAACCATAAGTGTTTCGTTGGTGAATCCCTTTTTCTCAGTTTATTTTCTCGGAAACAGGAAGTTGGAAGCTGCTGCAGAATTTTCTTTTATATAATTATTGATTATACAAATAGAAACCAAGTTAAGCCAAGCCTTATGTTTTCCTAAACTTTTAGGTAATCACAAAATATTTGTAAAGCTCTTATGTAAATAGACTTTTGGAAATTTTGGAGGAGACATTATGTTAAAAGCTTTTTCAAAACTGCTAATTCAGTAAAATGTACGGTTCTAGTACGAGTAAATGGATTGTAAAAGATTTTTTTGGCTTAAATAAAATGAGTTAACCGAAAATCCATCTAGAAAATGGTTTGGAATGATTTCTTTTAACCAAACGTACACAATAAAAGAGGCTGGCTCACAACATATAGGCGTTACTATTCTTAAACTCATCTTTAAATGGATCCTAAAGATTTTAAAAATGGATTATTCTCGTTACCCGAAACTTTGCTTCACAAAATTGTTGAATCTCGATAACGTGGAAACTGCTCCGGGGAAGTATAACTGGATATCGCGATTTCGTCAATTGTTGGAGGGTATCGGAGCGTTTGACCCATTATTTTTTAGCGACCCCGTTAAAATTAAAACAAAACTACCTCTTATTTTGGTAAAATTTAGCAACTCTGTTAAACTAAGAGACCTGGATTGTGTAAACCAACGTTCCTACAATTTATTTTATAGAAACATAGTCACTATACAGCAATTTAATAGTTATCTTCATTATAGCATCCCCATCGCTTTCCTTAGAACACTGGCTCAGTTACGTACCTCTGGCAAATATACTGTCAAATTAACATATAATAATTGCACCGTGAGATTGGATCCTCAAATTAATTGCTCGATATGTAATCTACAAAAACCTGAGAATTTATTTCATTTTTTAATTGAATGTCCTTTGTATCATTCGGCTAGGTTACATTATTTGCCAATGTACTCGAATTGTAATGAAGGTAATTTTTACTCAATTCTTTTGTCGCCCAGTATCAGTGAAATTAAAAATATTACTTATTTTGTTCGAACAGCTCTGAAGATAAGAGCGTTTATTTGTAATGAGTAACTTTAATTTATTTTTTCTCTAGATGATTTTGTAATTCCTTTTCTTTCTATTATATATAATTTTATCTAATTTCTTTCTGGAAAAAAAAAAAAAAAAATTTGTTTTAATATTTGAAATGAATTTATGTTGTTTATATGTATATCTAACTCAAACTCACTGTAATAGTCTTATGACTTAAATACAGAATTTTTTCATTCATTCATTCATTCATTCATTCATTCACGTACACAATAAACCTAGGATTTTTTTTTTTATTTGAAAGTATATGCTGACTTTAAGGTATACCTGGGGGGAACGGTAATGATAGCCTCTAAAATCTATTTCAGTATAATCTCAGTTCTACCATGTTTATAATATTCCCTGTTATTGATTATGCCCTGTAATTGATTATTCCCTGTTATTAAAAACATTTACTACAAATCTGATCTCTGAAGAAAATTCACAAATTAAAAATTAGCAGAATGTTTTAAATACCATATTTTTTTTTAAAATCCCACTGTGAGAGTATTAACATCATACCTGTGAGTTGAGCTTAATTTAACTTAATCTAACAAAAGTTAGGTGGTGTTAACGGAAATTTATATAGAACTTTTATGATTTAGAAAAGCAAATGGAATTCTACAATGTTAACTTTTAATCAACCAAACATGAAAGAAGTTTTAATGAATTGAAATTAAATAAATATAGCTTTACTATAAAGTAATTAAAAAAGAAAAAAGAAGAAAAAGCTGATTGGATGATAATAAAGCTGTACAATAAATACTGCCAATTATATTTCTGTCAATCATTAGACCAATAGAGAGGCTTTTCTTTTTTAAGATTATTACTTTTTCTCCTTTCGGCAACATTATTTATTTGACAAAAGTATGACAAGTGAAATCCGTACAATTAGGAACAAGGATATAAAAATAGGATTTATATTTGGTAGAGTATCGATCTCAATTATTTTTTTTTATATCTATATATATAAACTGACTTACAAAAAAAAAATATAAAAATATACTAAATATAACTCGAAAAGATGGCAATTTGTATCGATATATTAGTAATGCGTGGTTAATTATGACAAAAATATAAAAATAATTTTACTAAATGATAGCATTAAGGTTCGAGGCTAGCTGAGGCAATATATATCTACTTAAAAGTCGGCATTTTTATTTGTCCTCTCAGCAGGAGGTGGAACCGTACACTTTACTTGTGTGATATAATAGAGAGAAGCTTAACATCCCAACGATCTCAAATCTCAAAAATGGAAAATAATATTAATCGCAAATATCGCACGTAATCGATCATATTAATATTAATCATATTAATCTATTTTTTGACAGTTTTCTCGAAAATAGCTTCAACGATGATTAATATTTAAATTTTGAATAATAACTATAATACATATAAATACTATTACTTTATCTGAAAGATTTTTCAGATCTTTGGTGGGGAGGGGAGGGTCTAGACAAGCTTTCCCAACAATTTTCTCTATTTCTATCACCTATATAATATTAAGGTATACTGAATGTGTTGCTGGAATTCAAAGTTTGCAGAAAATCGTTCGTCTGGAAATGCAAGTTTCAAAGAATAGAAATCTGAATTGTTGAATTTCCTCCTAAATAGGTGCAAGTTTTCTTTGAATTTGGAATGCTAAATTAGAGATATAAACTGATCCCTATTACCCGAAATCATTGTTTTATAGGGAATCCTGGGAAATTTTGGTTTAAGAAAACTTTAAATTGCTGTTAGAAGGTTTTTTGGAGGCTTTTGAGGCGTTGTCACAGAATGTAATCAACATTCAGATAATTCTATTGTTTTGTGGTAGAATATAGTAGATATGGTTTATAAGACATTTCAGCCGATAATCTAGCAAGAAGAGACGCTGAATCCCTTTTCATCAGGGCCGAAATCTTTTGGGAATAAGCGAGTCTGGAAAACCGTCCCAGGACTAGGGGGGCAGGTGGGACCTATCTGGAAAATGACGACCGGAAAATAACTGCATCAGTCTGACTGAAAATGGAGTTCGCATGCTGAAAGGTTTCCCTCACTGGGCATACTTGAAGTAGATAACGTAATAGAATGGGATAGCATCTGCAGTTTGTGAGAGAAAATGAGGAGACGCCAATATTCCTCGTAATGGGCTGCGAAGCTATTATCTAGACAAGGTTCGGAAGTCTGGATAATACCTTATCGGGATTGGAGGAGGAAATATCATCCCAGAAGGTTCCCAGATTCTGGGATTTCTCAAAGAAAATAACTTGAAAAGGATTCAGTAAATTGTGGTGGGATCATATCCCAGCTCTAGCAGGGACTATCTAAATATCTATTAATAGATGCACTGAAATAAAAAAAAAATATATCCCATTGTAAAACTAGTGGGATCAAGATATCAAGCAGATCTTTAAAATAAACGACACACTGAAGAAGACTATGCAATGGAAATAGAACGCCTACCATGTAAGGTCTGCAAAGGAAAAGAAATCGCGGTCGAGTCCGTAGTAGAGACAGAATGGGAATTTTAATAGGTTTCCGATGATTTCATTCTATAATGGTGGCGAACACCTTATAACCAATAAACGAAATAACTTTTGTAGAAAAAGTATTACGCGCATGCGCGTGTTTGTAATTAATGCTCTAGTTTACCTAAATACTAATTTTGTTTGGAAGTGGTACATAAAGTTTACTAGTAAACAGAGAGCAAGTAAATAAATAAAATAAATTAACACAAGAAAAAATAAGCAAGTAAAATTTATTTATTTTTTTCATTATCATAAACAAAATGTAAACTGCTGACGTATTTTTTTAGATAGTGTTAATTTTAAAAATAAACAAACCGTAAAGACGCGAGAAACAGTATGTTATATAAATGAGTAGACATGGCGGACTGTATAAAATTAACAATAACTAAAACAACCAAACAACTCCAGACGTTAATTCCAAAAAAATCTGATGTAAAACAGTCACAATACTATATATTTAGCATATCCAGTTTAAAGAAATTCTTTGGACCTTTTTTTGAGAGAAAATTTCGAAAAACTTTGAAATTTATTCTATAAATTCATTCAATAAATTAACCGATTTCAGAATTCTATTAATACAACGATATTGATTGGTTTAGAAGTGTACGTAACGTTGCATATTCCTCCCGCCATCCTACCACAAATCAACTATCCTGAGAAAATGTTTCAAATGAAAACTTATGGGTCTTTTATGTGTTGAAGCATGCGAAACTATAAAGAAAATTGTTGCAGCCTTTTTCGATTAAAACTGAGAAAAACTTGAGAAAAAACGTAAGGCACTCCCTAAAGAGTGAACTGGACTAGATATTTCTTCAGAAGGGTGTTGGCTAATCTCACACAACTTATCAGTTCCAGCTTGATGTGTGTATCCACTTGGTTTTAGGTTTGCAGAAGAATACTTAAAGGTTCGCTCAAAGGATCTGGGTGGAGCTGTTCTCAGTACCTTGACATGCGGGTATGGACGGCAATGAGAGGGCAGAGAGCTGACTAAGGTGGGATCCAATATTGGTCCCGAACCTACAGTGGCCATCACTAAGCAATCTCGTGACAGACAAGTTAAATAATAGAGGAAAAGGGAAATGGAGTAGCACTGGAGGGACATGATGGGGTGTCTCCGGACTAGAAGATGTATAAAAGATCTTATAAATCACCAAGATCTTCCTGAGTAAAGTACAAATGAAGTTCTGGTAAGTGTACCGACTGGACATGCTAGGGTAGCCAGTCATTTACAAAAAAAAAGCAAGACGTCTAGTCCTTTGTCTCACAATTGTGACGGTGTACCACTACCTACACAGTATCATTCCCGTTTCGCCAATATTATGTTTCGCATATTTGGGAGGGCAGCACTTTCAAGGGAATGCATGAGGGAGTTGAAGTTGAAACGGATATTCAAGGTATTGTAGTCAGACCGGTAGATTGCTGGGGGAGTATTCTTAGTACTTTTTTCCTCCTGGGGGGATAAGAACCATATTGGCTTAGTACCCACATCTTCGGGCATCCTTCATTAATAATAACAATAATTTTAGATTACCCATATATAGGCACACTCTGTATACACACACACACACACACACACACACACACACACATACACACATTACCTCATATTCTGTATGACGAGACGACTACATTAATAAACTTACACCTCTCAAATACCATTTTACACTTTTTTTTTAATTTCTCGCAATTTTCTCGAAAGCAGCTCCTAAGTACATTTAGTTTCAATGCTTGTTTTGATGTCCCCTGAGAACCAACCAGTTGTTTTCAATTTTCTCTCCCCCTGCCTCACTTAGTCGTTATGTGTAAGTGTGTGGATATATTTTTGTATGCCAATACTAAAATAAAAAAACGAAAATCCCAGCCTAACAACTCGTACTGTGGAACTTCCAAATTCACCCAGTATCTCTATAGAGCCTGCAATGTTAGTTTAGGCAACTACACTTGGGTTTAGCGAATCCTACAGGCAAACTTAGCTCACCACCAGAGCCACTCACTAACAATTTACACATTTGTACACTTTACAGGCAACCACAATCTATAAACAAACCCTAAAGCTACCACCGTCAATAGAAAGATCTTTCTCATCGCAGAGGAATTGGCTGCATACAGTCTCTCTAAATATTTCTATAAGGCATTATAAGCCATTATGAACGAATTATTCGTAAGTTGGGTATGATCTATCAAGTCCGAGAGTATTATGCTGTTTTTGCTTTATATATTTTGTTATTTTGATATTTTGTTTACACACACGCACTCAAATATATATATATACATAACAGCGCTAAACAAAAATTCGTATTCAAGGGACCTCAAAATACGTATTCTTTGGGGAAACTCAATTTCCGAAATTGGGCACGGTTGTAAGTGAAAATAAAAAAGTAAAAAAAAAAAAAACAAACTATTAAATCGTTATACAGTTTGGAAACACTAGTTTAATGATCTGATTATAATTTTACTATAAACATTTTAGTTTTCAAAATCAGTTTTTCTAAATATAAACACATATATTTTTAGATTAATTTATTTAAAGATAAATATAAAGATCGTTTATTTATATAAAGCCGCTGAAAATAATATAATTTTTGTTATAAAACATAGTGTGCAGCAAGGACTGTATGTTGACCTTTAGATAACCTCTTTATATAAATACAACTGGGACACTTGGACTGTAAGTACCACAGGTACAATATAACACAGAATCGCGGACTGCTCTGCTCTATCCGCTTATAACGGTAATAAACTAAACTTCCAGTTTAAATTGCCTTTTTATCTATAATATTTATATATAAAAAATGCCGCAATTAATTTTTGCCATTAATCAATGTTATTTATAGCAATAAATAAAAATATGAAAGCCTACAATCACATTTCCTCACGCTTGAGACTGCGATGTTGCCTTTGGAGTGAAGCGTTACAGCCCAGCTCCTCCAGAACTCCTCTAAATTCAAATTTTCCGGCAAAAATTCAATTTCAATTATTGTTTAATCGCAATACTTGCAGTTTTCCTATTATCATACAAGAGAAAATAATAATAATAAATAGAAAATAATAACTAAAAACAAAAATTCAAAAAGTTAATCTATGTAGCAGAAATAAAAGAGCGTCCACTGTACAAATAAAAGAGCGTCCACTGTACAAATAAAAACAAATAAAATGACCTCGCATAAAGCAATGTGATAATTAAATAAAGCTAAGTTAATATAATACAAGACAGAAATACACAGACATATAATACACAGACAGAAATACAAAACATAGAAACAGTAATACTTAATAGTTTTCATAAACAAACATAAGTAGACAGTTGAAAAAATTTATAGACAAGTTAACTTTAGCCAGTCATTACTCACCTCTAGTTTACTGC